>ARYC01018101.1:0-108321 GCA_000711775.1 Oxytricha trifallax
GTTGAATTTAAGGTGTTAGAGATCATATTTATGCTTAGTTTATAAATATAATTTTTCTAATTTCTTACTTAATAATTTTTATTTTGATACCAACCAAGTATAAATTCGGGTTGGTACTGGTACCAATTAGGTTTTGAACCATTTGGGAACTTTTTCATTAAAACCTCATTAGTTTAAAACTAGGTACTAATTAAGTTTTGGTACTATTAAATTGGTACCAATTAAATTTAAACGAATTAGTACCGGTACTAATTAAATTTAAACAAATTTAGTACTAATTTAATGGAACTAAATTGATAAAAATGGAGCTCCATCTCTGAAGTTTGTTATAGCTTCTACCAGCTTTCTCCACGTATCCTTACCAGGTTGACCTCCTATAAGATGCCCATATTTAATACTAAGATTTTTAACAGTAGGATCCAGAACTCTATATATTGAAATTTGAAATTCAATAACAAGAGAAGGAACAAGGATGGAATCTATAAGTACTGCTATGAAAAGGGTTGAAGCTTAAGAAATGATCTCAAGATTTAGGAGCAAGGAAGATCTCTATCGATACCTCACTTAGCATGGTAAGCATGTGACATATACTTAATCATATACTATAGTGGGTTTATTCCTTCCAACGATGAATGTACCAAAATTTCATTCTTAAAAGCTATACTCTGCGATGAGAAGAAAGCCTTCAAAAACAGTGAAATAAAGTTGATAGATATACCAAACTACCCAGAGATTTCAGTCACTAATCTCTACGAGGATGCGATGAAAGATGAAGAGTTGGTAGTTTTCCTTCCTACCAAGAAACAACTCTCTAACAAGCTTCCAGAAAGGAGCTTCTTCTTTGGAGTTCTCGGCACTTTAAGAGAGAGTTATCTCAGAGAGATCATTGAAGAAGCTCACAAAAAACGCTACTCTATTTCTCCTGAAGATTAAAAGAAGCAAGGCATACTAATAAGCGAGACCTGGCTCGCTGAGCTTAAGAAGCATCCATTCCTCTCTCGTAAGCTTTGATTCATAACATTGTAGGGAAACCTGGAACTGGTATATTCCTAATGAAAGAGCATGCGAAGGTCCACAGAGAGAGAAAGTCATAGACTATTTATGAAGTGAGCAAGAGACTTTATAAAGATGTTTAAAAGCCAGAAGAAATGAACATAGATGCAGGAGCTGGCACAATGAGAAGAAATATGGGCCCAAGCAAGCCATAAGAAGAGGAGAAGAAAGAAAAGCCAAACCCCTTTATGGGTTTAGTTTAATATGTGAACTTATTCATTCATTTAAATCTAAAACTTATTTATAAACATTCATTCTTCCTTCTCTCGCACAAACTGTTGTCTTATCTATGCCTACTCTCTTGCAGCTACTCTGAATCAAGTCTACTGTATCTATAGGCAAATCATGCATTAGGTGATATAGCAGCAGTTTCTTGTAGTGGGTCTTGATTTAACTCCAGTAGAATTCAATTCCATTAAATTAATGGCTGTAAGGAACATTGTATACAGGAGTAATGTTTAACTCTTCATAAGCTTTCTTACACTCCTTAGTCTTATGAACTGAGAGGTTGTCAACAAACAGGATGATCTCTTAATCGTTGTATTTATCTCTCAGCTAATGTAGGAACTCTATGTACTACTCTCGCTTAATAGAGCGAGGATGAATAACATAACTTTCTAAGCCAAAGTCTTCACTAATACCTGCTAATATTGCATGGGTTACAACCTTTACTTTCTAATCGTAGACTTCTATATTATCATACTTCTTATACCAAGACTTTATTAATAAAGGTGTTGAAGGTAAACACAGCTTCATCAGCGTGTATGAACTTGATGTTATTAGTAATAGCTCTCTGCATTTAATCATATATATAGTTTAAATTGTTACTATAAAATGGCACTGTAAAATCAATTACTCTCTTCACTCTGTTGACAGTCTTGAAAGTAATACCATTTCTTCTTTTCTTCTATAGATGTTGGCTATAGTTTAAGGAGAGATACGCATGTCAGGAAACTTGCGATGGAACATCACAGCTCGCTAGTCTAGTGGAAAGTGTGCCCAATACTATAAAGTCTTCGAGTCGCAGAGGAAGTCAATATGGTGCTGTGAGAACTTTTATTTTCTTGCAGGATGCTTTCAAGTGCCTGAATTATAATGCTAAACAGCCAACAAGCAATGATAGCTAACTGTTGAGGCACTCTTGCGCAGGAGCGTTGCTATAGCAGCATAATTCATTACTGGTTTGACTTAGTCTATATTAATACTTGTACCATACCTAAGCTTAAGCACTAAATCTAAATATTACTCATCATAAATAGACCCTAAATTTCGCTAATATCTATTTCTCATTTTGCAATTTGACATAATTTCTCTACTAACCCCAATAAGACCCCAACTATACCCTACAAATCAAAGCACTTATAAACCTCACTAAGGGGTTTTGGGGTTTCGATTGTACAGTTTTAGTTTGAATTAGTTATTTTTAATAATTGTACAAATTTGAAAGTGATTTATAAAGTGCTAGATTATTAGGAATTATATGTATACATCATAGTGACTCAGCTTTTCTCTGAATCATCGCCATCTCCTGCGTTCTGCTCTCTTTGATGCTGCTCTATGTCTCCTCCCTCCATGATTGTCTCTTCATCCATCATCATTTCTGAATACCCATCTTCTATCAACCGCTCTCTAAAGTAGATGCCCAGTTCAACCTCGGTAAAAAAGAGCTTCTAAACTGTTGTCTGCATCTCCTTCTTTAACTCAGCCTTAAACAGCCTGGTCTCAAAAGACATTCTATCGAGATCACTCATTTCATCGAACGTGAGTTGATTAGAGATTGCAATGACCTGATACTTCTAAAACCTTATTACTGGGGCTTTGTATTTGAGATTTACCGGGTACTCCTTTCCTTCGAAAAAATTACTTTAAGTCGTCAATCTTATCTTTGTCGCAAAAAATGTCTCTCTTTATTTCATCCATTATAACTATTTGTGGCTCTGTGTTTGGTTTGCTAGAGTCAATGCAGAATGTTCTATTAGTATCTTAAAGTCATCTGTAATGAATATCTTTCTCAAGTACCTAGCAATAGAGGTTTTCCAGTATTTGGCTGCCCAAATAGCCAGACGACATTGACTTTATCTAGACATTTTCTGAAAATAACTCTGTATAGTTTATCAACTGCATCAAAATACATAATATCCTCAAGAGTCTGTTTATCAAGTCGAATCAAATTGGGAGATTTGGTATCAGAGCACTATAGGAAACTTAAAAGTATTTACAACTTTGATTGCAGTGGTTTGGGTTATGAAACTATCAATTAATCGAAGCCTTAGTAAATGAGACATTTTTGTGATTCTAAACTATTTAATCGCAGACTTCCTCGTTATCCTGGTACATCATATAAATATCTCTCACTGTTCTAACATACTTTGTCCTCACTAGCTGTTTGAATGTGTCTTGAATTATGCCTTGTGATTGAGAGGACATATTTGAGAAGGATCTCTTGCCTTATGACTGAGAAGACATATTTGAAGAAGAACTTCTACCACTGGGTTTTGGCCAAGATTTTACGTGGGCAATGAATTCCTAGAAATGATCTGAATCCCAGCAGTGAAGTGTAATTTTATCATGGCTTGAGTAGAGTCTCCTTAGTTAAACATTCCCTATCATTGAATACGAGAAATTTAAACTGGCTAGTTTCTTAAATCCACGATACTCTGATGCTGAAGTAGTTTTTCGAAAGCCCAAGACCATCTTCCTTTAAGTGTATCGATAAGTATTTCTTGACTGAGTCTGGTAGAGGGCACAAGAATATGATTGCATGACTGAACCTATCAGTTAATTTTGATACTATTTTTACCACTCGCGAATAAATGCTCTTTTCATCATCGGTCTTGATCTCTAGTATAAACAGATGTCGCTCGTTCAAGTGTAAATCTCCTTTTAAGATCTGATTTTTTTCTCCATAGAAATTATTGTTATTGATATTGCTTGGTAAATTTGAGGGGAAACACACAGATAAAGACATATTCCATCACCCATTTTAATATTAAATTAATCAAATTAAAAATAATTCCTAATAATCTTGCACTTTATAAATCACTTTCAGATTTGTACAATTATTTTAAAAAAAACTAATTAAAACTAAAACTGTACTATCGTACGACTATACAAATATAGGTACGCCTTAATATTAAAAAAACTAAAATTTAAAAAATGTACAATCGTACAACTATACAATCTTGGTTATAATTATTTAATCTTTTAAAGTTAAATTAAAAGTGTACTAATCAAATTCGAATTAAAAGCTGATCAAATTAGTGCTTGTTATAATTACTAATATTATTACTATTTATTTATATTTCTTGAATTTCCTAATATTATATATTTTAGCAATAATAACTTACTATAATTAATAATACTGGAGGATATTGGGAAAGTAAATTATATTAAATATTAATATAAAACTAACCGAAATCATGAATATTTTGTATATTAATATTTTATTTTATTTTATTTTAAACATATAAATATGTTAGAAAAGTGTTAATATTATAGGAATGTATTCAATTAAGGAAGATTTAATTATATAAATAATATATATATATTCAATAATCTTATAAAATGTCTCCGCACATTATAATTAAATAGAATTTTATTATAGCTACAACGAATTCATCATCACTAATGAGAGAAAATCAATTAGATTGTTTTTTTCTTGTTAACTCAAAGTAAAAATATCTTAATGGAATGAATAGAAATTATACCAATAAAATAGTCAAACATAAAAATTTAGCTATGTAACATTCATACTTATTTAATATTGTATTTTCATTTTGGATTTAATAAATCACATAATTTTAATACTAAATTAAATCTATTTTCTCAATTCGAATGATTTCCTACAAATATATAAACTTTAAGATTTATTTCTAAATCAGCAAAATTAAATTAAAACAAAGCAATTTTTTATTTAGGCATTTTTAATGTTAAAATATTATGTAATTTTAAAAAAAATAAATTAATATTTTGTTTGATATATTGTTTTATTTTTTATATATTTTCCTAATTTAAAATTTAAAATATAATTAACTATTTTAATACTACTATAAACTTGAAACGGAAATACATTCCATCATCTTCAGAATCTAAGAGCAACTTACTATTATTAATTAAATTTAATATAATCTAGAAGTAAATATTAAAATTTATACAGAGTTAAAACTCTCTTATAATTATTTTATCCTTAAAAATTTTTATTATTCCTGTTAGTTTTCAGTTAAATATAATTACCTTAAATTTCATGAGCATAAATTAATTCATTAAATAACTTATTAAAATATAATTTATTATTTAATGTTGATTGAGTTAGTTAGTAAATAACTATGTAACAATTTTAAAATTTCTTCCTATTTAAGTGGATAACAGTAATTTAAAAAAGTAAAATTATTGAAGTTAAATACTATAGATGTAAAATAAGATATGACAATCTTGACAATTAAATTTTTCATAAAGATTATTAAAAAGAAAGTACTTCAATTGAATAAGTTCTATAGGGTTTTAATAGAATCTTTTAATTATCAAATTTATTTCTTAAAAAAAATATTACTTATTTATAGGTGTTCAAAATTATTCTATTTAAAAATTTTATTTTAAGACTATTAATCCCATTATTTAAGATTATTCATAATGTTTAGAATAGCTTAAATGTACATTTCTTATTCTTATTTCACTGAAACTATCTATGATCTTATAATGATTTTATTTTATATTAATATTAGTACGATTTGTAAATAATTTAATCGCAATCCTTAGTTTGATAAAGAATTATATATAAATCCATTTTATATATTTATTTTTTAAAGAATCTCCTCATATTTATTAGAATTTTTAACAATAAACTTTTATAAAATACTACATGATTGATAATAACCAAATAGATTGGCGATTTGTATCAATAAACTTAAAAAATATTCTAAAGATACTTTTAAGTCCAATTTTATTGAAATATAATTATTTATCATTTTTCAAGGCTTTAGTAAATCTTAGCTCATAGTACAAACTAAAGTAATATGTAAGAGTAATCTGAATTAATATCATCAATAAATTGTAAAAAATTCATATTTTTGGAAATTTGAAATCTTCATTATTTTTTAAATTTATTATAATTTTTTTCGACATATTTTTCCCAAAAAGATTTAAACAATATTTTTTAAATTCGGCATTTTAAGTATTTAATTTTAATTATTTTATTAAAATTTATAAAATAAAAATTTTTATTTGTTTATATAGTTGAATAAGGAATAAATAGAAAAAATA
Organism: Oxytricha trifallax; assembly: GCA_000711775.1. NCBI lineage: Eukaryota > Ciliophora > Spirotrichea > Sporadotrichida > Oxytrichidae > Oxytricha > Oxytricha trifallax. The sequence continues at coordinate 6,313 of ARYC01018101.1, forward strand.
AAAATATAACATTTAAATACAACCTACAGCTTTTAATTTTAAATAAGCGGAACAAATTTAATATGAAAAATTAAAAAATTGAAAAAATAGAGTTTTTTATGATTATATGATTAATAAGAAAATCTTTGATATTTAAAATACAAAAATAATTATTAATTTTAGTTTTTATTTTCAAAATAATTTTTGGGATAAAAGAAAGTGCATATATTTAGATTATTTTTATGGTATTAATATTGATTATGAGTTTCTATCGCATGTATTTTATTTATATTTAATCTATCAAATCGTAATTTAGCTATCCATTTCAAATTAAAAAATCTCAATTATACTAATTAAATAGAAATTTCGAATATTTGAAATTAAAAGAACTGACTTTAAAATTCTGAAAATTTTAGGCAGAGTTGAGAAATATGCTTATCTTTAAGACAATTGAGAATAATTTTTCATTTATAGATATTATTATAATCATATAAGTTGATGTATGTATAAGATATATTTTTTATTTTTAAGAGTATATTATCAATAATGACACTGATAACTCAAACATCAATGATTACTCATGCGTTGCTTTACGAAAAAATATAGTTATCAAACCAAATAAATATAAAGGTATGTTTATGATTATCTAATTTCAAGAAAAATAAATAATTTAATTAAAAATTGTCGATTGTATGTCTTATATTTTTAATTATTTAATTATTACAATCATATACATTAAATTGTTTATTTATGAAACATTATATAGATATTAATAAAAAAATTACTTTAAAAGCAATTATAAATAGTTTTTATGATATACTTAAAATAAAAAATGATCAAATTGTAAAAAGTTGTTTTTTATTATATCACTATTTAATAACTTAAAATAACTAAATATAAATTAGATTAAATATAAAATTATTAATTTAATAATTTACAATTAATTTAATTGCAAATGTAACAAGTAATTATATTTTATAAGTATAATTCAAAAAAAATATTTTTAAATTAATTTTAATATGTTTATTTTACTTCAAGATTATATACATTCAATTAGATTGATGCAGAAATTAGTTATATTTTGGAAAACTATATTAATAGAAAATTATATAAATATATATTTAATAAATAAGATAATCATAAAGTTATTATGTTCAATAATCAAAACCTAAAATCCCTTTTAGTAGTTTGATTAAGTTTTTGATTGATAAAAGTAGACTATTAATACATACTTTATTAGGGTTTTATTAGGGTTTAGGGTTTATGTAGGGGTTTAATGTTTAAATATTTGTAATTTAAGTGAGTATATGCGAGGTGTGGGGACAGTTAATGACAGTTATTTTATAGATTTATTGTTTAAGTTGAGTTATGGATGTGATGATTATAGCGATCAGCTCAAGCCTATTCTTAATTACACATCTATAGCAGGACTGCTCCATAAATCTCTAACTACTGTTAAGCCTCACTGTCTATAAGCATAGAATTATAAGAGATAGGAACTTGAATCTATGCCAAAGAGACCTTAAAATTTTAGCAGAATTATATTGATTATCTTATTTATGATAAGACTCTTAAATACTGGGCTCACTTCTCTCTTGCCTTGAGAGCAGTAATGTTTCATCGACAATTCACTGGGCTTGATATATTTGCTTAATCTATAGTGAACATTTATAAAAAGAATGGAATATCTTATAAGACAGTCAATCGCATTAAGAGAGTGATTGACTTTAATGTTCCATTTTATAAGACTAATTTAAATTATATATTCGATTAAATGCAGAGGTCTTAAGAGCATAATATAAAGTTTATACACGCTGATGAAGCTGTATTTACATTCAATACATTTATATCAAGGTCTTGGTACAAGAGGTATAGTAATATAGAAGTTTATGACTAAAAGGTTAAGATATAAACTCATGCAATCCTTGGTGGAATCAGTGAAGATATTGGCCTAGAGATTTATGTTATCCATCCTCGCTCATCATAAACTGAATAATACATAAAGTTCTTGTAATAACCCAAAGATAAGTACGCGGAATAAGAGATTATTATGTTTGTAGATAACTTATTTGCCCATAAAACTAAAGACTCAAGGAATGAATATGAAAGAATAATCATAACACCTGTATTTAATGTTCCCTACAGTCCTCTCTTCAATGGAATTGAATTATTTTGGGGTTATTGAAAGGCCACTACAAGAAACTTCTACTCTATCACTTAATGCACGACTTGAAGATAGATGCAGTCGATTTTATTAAGAGTGCTACTAAAAGAGTCAGCGATTATAAAGCTAAAGTAAGCGCAAGAGAAGGGAGATTTTGTGTATATAAGTAAGTCTTAGATTTAAACGAATGAATAAGTCCACATATGTAATTGACCCATCAAGGGATTTGGCTTCTCTTTCTTTTCTTCCTTTTAAGGCTTGCTTGGGCCCATGTTTCTTCTCTTAGTGCCAGCCCCTGCATCTATGTTCATCTCTTCTGGCTTTTATATATTGTAGAAATACATTTGAATTTGGAAAATTAAATATAATTAAATTAATAATAAATCAAAATCGTGACAGTTAAAGTTGGCCAATTTAAACGATCTAAGGCTCATTCAATAGAGAATTCAAAATTAGCTGGACTTTACTATTGGCGGTACTATTTTATCGCATCCTTGGAGAGAGATAACTTGACTTTAATTAAACACCTTTAAATTCATAAAATTATACCCTCACATTAAAGTCAAGTTATCTCGGTCCAGGGATGCGATAAAGTAGTACCGCCAATAATAAAGTCCAGCTATTTTTGAATTCTCTATCGAATGAGCCTAAGATCGTTTAAATTGGCCAACTTTAACTGCCACTATTTTGATTTATTATTAATTTAATTATAATTAATTTTCCAAATTCAAATGTATTTCTACAATACTCTTACTCAATTCATACTTTACTTGAGACTTTCTTTCTCTGCTTAATTTGCTGGGTTCTTTCATCTAATATTTAGCAGTACCAGGTTTTTCTATAAAGTTAGTAGTCTAAGCTTACTTGAGATGAATGGATGCTTCTGCAGTTCCTAGACCAAGGAGTCACTTATTTTAATTCCCTACTTCTCTCATTTTTTTCAGGAGAGATGCTGTAGTGTTTCTTATAAGCTTCTTATATAACATCATTTAAGAAATCAGGTTTAAGAGTTCCAAGAACACCAAAGAAAAAGTTTCTCTGTGGCAACTTATTAGAGAATTGCCGCTTTGATGGAAGGTAGAGAGCAACATCTGATCACTCATCGCATCGTCATATAGATTTTTTACTGATATTTCAGAGTAGTTAGGATTTTCAATTGTCCCAATTTCGTTAGACTTAAAATTTTTTTTCTCTTTACTTCGTTAAGCTTTTAAGAATGATATTTTTGTTGCTTCTATGGTTGGCAAGATCAATCCAACTATCATGAATATATTAATCTTAGTTAAGAACTTACCTTGGTATACCAAGTATCTGATAAGGTCTTTTTTACTTCGAAATTTTCCTTTTAAATCTTGAGATTAAATTCTCTTCATTGCATCATTCATAGACTCCATCTTGCTTCCTATTTCTAGAAATAATTATGAATTTTAAAATTATTAATATCCATTCTAAGTTTATTAAAATTTTACAACTAAATAGGGAGGACTTACTGGAGGTATACAGATTAATTTTATTTTTATCAATCTATCTCCATTAAATTGCTCCTAATAATGTTAAATTATTTAAGGAGGTCCTCCAAATTAAGTTCAAAATTCATTAGGAGTTAAATTTTTAGGTTAAAACTTAAATTGGAGCATATCAAATTAAAAAATGCTTAATAACTCTGCCTCCAAATTAAGTTCTAATTAATTTGGAGGACCTCCTAGAGAAACAAAACTTTATTTGGAGTATTTTGATTTACTAAAATGTATAAAATTCTCATTAAATATGTCAACTTACAGTCTTTAATGGTTAGTTCATTTTCTTAACTCTCAGCAAAGAAACTATCAGAGTGTCTTATACTCTACTATTATAGTTTATCTCGGTATATTTATCATATTTAAAATAAATTTAACAGTGAACTAAAATGAGCGCTAACCTTTTGAGAAGAGCGGCATTACTTGGGTAAAGTCAGTAAAAATAATCATTCCAGCAACCAATAAAAGTAGAGACCAGAGACGCTTGTACTCAGTGGAATCCTAAATATGACAACTTTACCAGTCTAGCTTTGTTATTTAAATATAAGTTAAGTAAGAGGTCATCATAGAAGCTGTGCAAATTGAGAAGGAGGTTAAACAACCCGCCATAGAGCATTAAGAAATATCAGCCAAATTTGACTATTAATGCAAAGAATGCAATAAAGTTTTCCCTTGCAAGTCAACTTATAAAAGACACTTGAGAGATATACTCAACGATATGCCTAGGTTATATCTCAAGCATTAAAAGAAAGATGAGAAGTATGTCTGTAAGTTCTGTGAGAAGCCATTTTCTCATACGAGAGACCTCAAAGTGCACTTAATGAAAAAGCACAATATAAGTTATGTCTTTATTCATGAACCTACAGGGAATAGATTCCTTTAAAAGAGAAGATCAATAAACCCAGTGGAGTCTCTTAGAGTTGAAGTCTAGAAGTAAGTTAAAATGAATAAAGCAGTCAAGAACTTTCCTGTCTCTGAGAAAAATAAAATCATGGAAAAATTTAGGTGATAAAGATTTTATATAGAATCTTGTCTTGAAAGCTACTTCACTCTTGAGGATAAAGTAAAGAAGATAGTCATTACTGATGACTAATATGCTTACAAGATATATCCTTTCAATTACTTCCTTACTGATGACAAGTTCCAAATGGAATTTGGTAATTAGTATTATGCTCTTAAAAGGCAAAGTTTAGAGAGTGTAAGCATATTATTTAGCTAGATGCCATACTACTTGGAAAAGATCATGTTACATTTAGACTTCCTCTCCTCGAAATGACTTTCAAAATTTTTATCTGACAATATATGCCAAAGATAAATTGACTAAATCGTGCAGCAAATAGTTTAGTGCATTGAAGAGCTTCACAAGCTTGGCTAAGTTCATAGAGACTAAAAGCTAGAGAACATTATGATGGACTTTCAACCTCTTAGAGTTTATATCATCGATTTCAACAGAGCTCAAAGAGTGCAAGCCTCTGCATTAGGAAATGTATACGGTACTCATGGATATTTCCCAGAGAGAGATGACTGGAGAGATGGAAACACTTAATGGGATATCTGGGCTCTAGCAGTAATAATAATAATAGAGAACGACATGCCAATAAACGATCTGCAGGTGAGAGAGATTCAAAGCAGATATTCAAACAATATCTCTATAATAATAAATAAATAAATGGAGGTTTCAGAGAACTTGCATACTCAACTTTTATCAAGTCAAGCTTTGAGAATTAACAAACAATAGAAACAATCAAATATCAACTTAGAAAGATCAAATTCAAAGAACTGCCACATAACTCGAAGCTAATGTTTGTGTGAAATATCTTAAAAACTCGCTTGTTATACTCACTTAAATTACTAATATTTAAACATTTAACCCCTACTTAAACCCTAATAAAACCCTAATAAGTATGCCTTAATAGTCTACTTTTATCAATAAAAAACTCAATTAAACTACTTGGGGTTTTGATTCATGAATGTTTCAAAATAAAAATTATATAGAATAATATTAAAAATTTTATGCTGAAGAGCTTAAAATATTGCTTTTGTTATTTAAAATCTCACTTATTATCAATTTTTTGAGAGACTTTAAAGTTAAATTTCTTAAAAACCAAGCAAAATGGAATCATTTCAAACAATCAGCCATTATAATAAGAATATTTTAATTCAGACAATCTTTTTTTAGTTTTTTTCTTAGAAATCTTTTATAAACCATTTTAAAAAAATCGCTGCAGCTTTCATAATCATATTACCTTCATTAAATATTTCTATTTTAGTTATTAGTTAGTTGGATCCAATATCTCTCCAACTACTATTTTACTTATTCCTTCGCATTATATTTTATTCGGATTTATAACTTTAAAATTTTTATATACAGGAAGAATAATATATTGTTATTATTTTAATAAAATTAATTTTCTGTTTTTTTTAAAGTACGGAAGGTGTTTTGTTTTAAGTAATTCAGGAAGTATTTAAAAAATTAAAATTATATATATTTTATAAAAATAAGTAAAAATAATATTTCTTATTAAAATTTATATACAATTGAATTTTATCAAATATTAAATTACTATTTAATTCAATTTGGGGGGGGGAAGTTTCCTGCCCCCAGACAGTTTCCTGCCCCAAAAGGTAGTTTCCTGCCCCCAACATTAAATTTTATGTTTTTGCAATAAATTTAATAGAAACAAATAAATTTCAATTTCAATAACCATAACCATGTACTATACATCATTAATTATTATATAATTTTCAAGGTACATAATTATTCGTTATCAAATTATATATTATTGACAAGGCTAAAATAAGTGTTTTTTATTAATAATTAATGTAATTTTCATTAAATTTTAAATTGATTATCAAGGTAGAAATGATATTTGAAGCTAAATTTTTTTAAAAAAACTACATAATAATAGATGATAAAGATTCTTTGAAAATTATAAAAATTGCATTTTTTTATGTACGGGGCAGGAAACTACCTTTTTGGGGGCAGGAAACTTCCCCCCTTGGGTGCATATAAAATTTTGGGGCAGGAAACTTCCCCCCCCAATTTTCTTATTTGATGTGGAGCTAGTCGGTTCTACTTATTTATTTATATTTAGTATGCTTGGATAATTCTTATTGTTATTTATAATAAGTTTTTTTTATTTAAAATTAATATAAGTGACATGATTTTGATTTTATAAAACTATTTTACTTACCGCACTCAAATCTATATTGAAAAAAATTTATTTATTCAAAATTGATTTTAGAATTTTTGTTATATTTATTTGTTTATATTTATAATTTAATTAAGAATAATATTCAAAACTTTTAAATTCTTTCGGAATGATGAAGCTCATAAATGTTTTAATTTTTTATTTGAAAACAAGCTCATAAAAAATAATAAATTAAGCATGAAGATTGGGGTGATAGATTTATTATCAAACATTCGACTAAAATATACATCTTAAAATATTTGTGATATATACTTTTAAGAATATTTTTAATATACCATCTTGTTGATTTAATTTTAATGAATGTTTTAAAAATATTTTCATAGTTGAATGAATATCTTAATCGAAATATTATAATTATTAAGTATATTTTGCTTAAATAAATATGAAGTATGAATAAAAATTGGATAGGCAATTATTTTTTTCAAATTAATTGTCCTTCTAGTGTTTATTTTACTTATAAGTTTGAGAAACTATTTCAATTTTAAATTAAAAAATTATTTTTCTAATATCATTTTAAATATCATCTTGTACTAAACTAAAAAAACAGTATAGTAAAAAACAACAGATATTTTAGTTTTTTATCAGATTTATGGGTTTAATTTGAAATTAGTATTTCATTGTTAAGTATGAAATAATGTGCAATAAACTAAATAATTTTTATTTGTAAAACCATATTAATTAAGGAATTTAATGATTGAATTGTTAAATAAATAAACAAATTGCAAAGTCATAATGTTTATAAGCCGTAAGAATAATATGTTTCTTTACATTATAAATTAGATTTTTATAGTTTTTTTATTGAGACCCCTTTGAAATGTTAAAGCAAAAAAATAACTCAATTGTTCTCTTAAAGATTTCTTGGGGTTAATTGCTGGTAGTCTTCAACAAGATGTTGATTTTGTTTAATAATTAATATATAAATTAATAAATTTTATTTTATTTATTATTTTTTTTTATAAAATTAGAAAGTAAGATGAAAAACAAATGAAATTCAAATATGAAACTTTTGATATTGGTTTCATCTCTAGTTTATGAGATCTATCTAAACTAAGTGTTCTGACCTATAACCCTACCCTACCCTACCCTGCCCCTTCCCTGTATTTAACTTAATTCTTAAAAATAATGATAAAGCAATGACTTATATAAATTATTATTATTATACTTTTATTTATACTTTCATAAATACATTCTTTTATTTTATTTTTAAATATATCATTTATGCTATTAATATTTCAATTTAATTTTTAAAAAAATTAAAAATTTCAAATGTTGTTATTACTTGAATTTAATTTTTAAATATTATTATAATATTATGTTGAAATATAAATATTTAAATTCATTATATTTCAAATTTCAAAATAATAATTTTAGAAAATTAACATAAAATTGTAAAATGTATTTAAGAATATATAATGAAATATCAAAGAACGATTAAAATAAATAGAAAAATGATATTGAAAAATAAAAAGCAGATTCTATTTAAGAACAGAATTCCTAAGATCTAATGGATAATTCGTTAGATAAAACAACTTTATAGCAAAAAATCAAATAAATTGAAATTAAATAATTTAACTTAAGATAAAAAAAATGAGGAATTTCAAAAAGTCAATAAAAGATTTGTTAAAGTTTAACAGTACAAGGATCAAGATGATTTAACAATTAGTGAAGGTAGTCTTTCTCAATAATCCTTAGAAAGTCAAAATTATTCAGATAATGATAAAGAGGAAAAAGATACTCACTTAAAAAATACATTTGATATTATTTATGTATAAGGTGGTGAAAATTGTGTGTTTAGAGCCTTTTGTTAAGCATTAAATTTTCCTAATAATTAATTTCACTTTATTAGATTAATTGTAATGGATTAAATTATAAAAAACAAGAATTAATATGAAATTATGATTTTGAGACATAATTAAGGTGAAGCCTTTTAACAATATGGAAACAGAATGAAGTAAAACACAGAATGGGAATATTTTGTATAAATAAGTGCTATAAGTAATATATTTAAAAGTAAAATAATCATATAAATAAAGAACCATTACATCAAATAAAAAGTAATTTGTTCGAAAAAACATTGAGATTATATTACAATCATTCCCACTTCAAAGTTATATTAGAGAAATAAAAACAATAATTTTGCATAAATTTAATATTAATTAGAAAAATTGAATTTACAGTAAAATGACAAAAAATAAATTGAAATTCCAAGCTTGCTTTTAATAGATTTAACAAAAATTGATTGTTATGAATAAAAAATGTCAATTGAAGAAGAATAATTATTAATGTCTAAATTTAATCATTACTATGAAAAAACTTACCCACCAATTTTTGAATACAAAGATAAATACGATTAGTATTTAAAATATAAAATGTTTAAGAAAAATCCTAGTATAAAAAATAGAACAAAAGGTGCATATAAAAAATTAAAGGCAAGCATTCATAATTTTGTTAATACTTATTAACCTTAATTAAACAAAATCTTTTTTAGTCCAGTTAGTTAATCTCGATAAATAATGAAAGATATGGACAATAAAAAAGATGATAAATTTTTTGAAGTCCCATTTCAAAGTGAAATATTTGATATATTTAATGCAGCACATGTATAATAATAACACACAGGATTGCATTTAAATATATAGTAAACTTTTGATTATTTAAAGAACATACTAAATATAAATTATTTTTAAAATGGGAAATTTACTTAGAGAATATATAGTAAACTGTGAATAATGTTTATCAAAACTTATGGGTATACCTAAAAAAATATAAATAATTTTAGCCAAAAATGTTCTCAAAATCTTTATAAAGAGTTTAAATAGATCTAACAGATGATTCATATTTTAGTAAACAGACTCCTTATTTATTATGCTTTATAGACCATTTTCTAAATATGCATAAGCATACGCCATTGATAAAAAAACTAGTTAAAATGTAATCCAGAAGTTAGAAATATACTTTTACTAAATATCTATTCCACATTTAATTTAATCTGATAATGGTAAAGAATTTAACAGCAACGAAATGAGAGAATTTTTAGATAATTATTAAATTAAACATGTAACTTCAAGTCCATACAATCCAAGAGCTTAGGGATGTGATGAAGCTTTCAACAAAAATATAAAATAAGTCCCAGTTTAAATACAGAATTAAAAAAGAGAAGCTTTCAATTTTAAATAAGCTGCAAAAGATTTTTAAATAATTATTATAATAAAGTTCGAAACTTAATTTAGACCTAATCTAGTATTCAATTCAACTAGTGAGGAAGTACTTAAAAAAGTAAAGGAGAAAATGATTAAAAATATAAATAAAAAATTTGAGCAATTAAATAAATTTTAATTAGGTGATATTTGCTTATTATATGATAGAGTGAAAGTTGTTGGTAGTAAGCTAATAAAGCATTAAGATGGTTTCTACGGAAGATATGGTTCATTTACAATTAAATGCACTGCTTAAAAAGTAGATAAGATCATGCTATGTATTTCAATTGCATAATTAAAGTAATTGCTTGAAGTACTAAAGATTGGAACCTTATATAAAACAGATTTCATTAATCTCAGAAAGTATTTAACACTTAAAAATAATGAATTAATTTAGTAAGAATTGTAATTTTACATAATATAATAAATATATTAATTAAATTTTCTTTAATATTTGTATTTTTTAAATATTAAGGCTAATAATAATTTATATTTAAAAAAATTTACAATATAATTAGAATAAATAAAATTCGCTTATAGTAAAATCATAGAAAAATTTTGAAGACGTAAATTTAAATAATATCATGTAAAATTAATATAAAGTCATTTAGTAATTAGTAAAATTATAGTTTATCCAATTTAATTTATTATACAAGGTAATATTATCAAATGTATGTTTATTTATTTTATAAGAATTTAATAAATATTTTTTTAACCATACCTAAAATTCTTTTTATACTTACTTATTTAGACTATATTTACAAATTAAATTCAAATAATAACAATATTTGAGATTGTTAATTTTTAATAATTAAATTGAAATATTAATAGTACAAATGAAATATTTAAAAAATAAATAAAAGAATGTATTTATGAAAGTATAAATAAAACTATAATAATAATAATTTATATAAGTCATTGCTTCATCATTATTTTTAAGAATTAAGTTAATTACAGGGAAGGGGTAGGGTAGGGGTGGGGTAGGGTTATAGGTCAGAACAACTAAGGTTAAACTTCAAGTTAAATACTTTCTCTTGGAAAGTAGAAGCTTTCCAAGAAGTAACCCATTAGAATATTCAATAACTAAAAAGGACACTGAAACTTGAAATATACTTTATAATGGAAGAACTATAAGAAACTAGAAAATTGAAGGCTAATTTCCAAAATATGTTCATAAATATCAGAATTTGACTATATTAAACAGCAATTCTTTCTCAAAACTCAAGAAAAAATTAAAAAACTATGCAGACAGATTTAAATAATTAATTTAATCGAATTCGAAAGATATTTATTCAAGATAGCAGCAAATATTATTTCGACAGCGAAACTACAGGACAGATTTAGCATTTAGTATTAATTTTTTCATTTTACATAGTCAAACAATTTGTATTGGGATTAAATGTTTGCTAGAAAGAATTGTAAAATTTTTATATAAGTTTAACACGAGGAGTGCTTAGTTCAAGACATTCGAAGGAAAATATTAATCTGTTTCAAGAGCATAACCCAATAAAAAATAGACTATTAGCTCCTTGTTTGTTAATTATTCAAGTTATCTTTCAACAACACCACAATAAATGCCCAGAAAACAGATATAATTTTTATGAAAAAGCAATCTCTCATCTTTATATTGTAGAAATACATTAAAAATTGTGAAATTATCTATAATTTAATTATTAATATATAAAAAACTTGGCAGTTAATGTTGGCCAATTTAAACGATCTTGGGCTTGCTTGATAGAGAATTCAAAATTAGCTGGACTTTTTTATTGGCGGTACTATTTTATCGCTTCCTGGAAAGAGATATTTCGATTTTAATTATACCATCTAAATTCATTAAATTATGGCATGACATTAAAGTGAAGTTATCTCTTTCAAGAGAGCGATAGATAGTACCGTCATTAATAAAGTTCAGCTAATTTTGAATTCTCTAGCAAACAACCCCAAAATCGCTTAAATTGTCCAACTTTAACTGCCAAGATTTTGATATATTAATAATTCAATTATAAATAATTTCGTAATTTTTAATGTATTCCTACAATACGTTTCTAAAGCATATAGTCCGACTAGTAAGATATGCAAAGGATACTCTATTAACACCACAATTATAAGATATATAAAAACCACTTAGATCAATTAAGACTTGAGAATTGGAGTTAAGAACAATTAAATTAAGAATTAATTCCTATTTGTGTATAATTATAATGTTTGGGCTAATAATTAAAACTATTGGCTCGATTATTTTTCCTTATAAAATAATCCAATCAGGGTGTGTAAAATTAATATTAACCTAATTATAAATCATATCAGCCTATTATAATTAATTTTTAATCTAATTTTTCTAAACTCCAATCCTCGCTTCTTAATTGATCAATGGGGTTTTAATTAATTGACCCAAAAGAGTATGTCTCAACAGAAGTTTACCGTAAAATAACCAGTAATTTTAAACTCAATAAATTCTTAAAATTAAGTTCTAGTAAATTTATTTTAATTATTAATCTGGATAAATGCTTCATAACAAAATAATAACTTGATCTAAAATCTTCCAATTTAGAATGCAATAAAGAACACAAAATAAATTAATTCTTCCAATATCAACCAACTCCTTACCACTTTAATCAAATAAACCCAAGATAAAAAAACTATATAAAATTATTTTCTATATTCTAGTGTATTGAAACTTTCTACTCATGGGATAAGAGAGACTTTAATAATTTATTCAATGATTGAAGGAAGATTTACCAACAAAATTGAATAAAAAACACATTTAATTGCCAAAAGCTAATTATTATTATCATTTAATGCTGTATGGAAATTAATACTGGGGCTTTAGCCAGCCAGATAGATTAATAAGAAAGTTTCATGCTTTGATTTTTGGACATCCACTCAATCTTAATCCAAAGGCCAGGAGTTGAAAGACATTTAAACTGGACAGAATATCTTCAGCCCCGTTCTCGTTCACTGATTATGTTGGGAATTTCTAATGTGGTTTTTGCTTCTTCGCATGTCTTTCCTGTCTTCACTGCCATGAATAACTTGCCTTATAATGCTTGCAGCATAAGTTTATTAAGAAGAAAAATCTCGGCAAAATAAGCAATCAAAGACAAAAGAAGAACACAGGGTTTATATAATATAAAGCAAGTAATTTATGTGACATTATATCTTTTACTTCTAAATAGAAGCCTTGAGACCTCCTTCTGATTTTAATCAGTTTTTTTTTTTAATTATGTAGTGTCATTTGAAATAATTAATCATTGTAGTAATAGGAAAATAAATGTTATCTCAAAGTTTGATATATTTCAAGAATATTTTTAAAAAAAACTTAAAATGTCTAAAATAATAAGTATTTGGGGTGGGAAAAAGTTTCCTGCACTTTTTCTTTTTTTATGTAATTTTATAAATTTTACATAAAATTATAATTAGAACTATTTCTTACAAGAAAATAAGTGATAATTATAATATACTTATATTATTAGAGCTTAAATAGCTAAGTGTTCATTAGGTATTTGATAATATAAGCATTACTAAATTATTATTGAATTAGATAGTACTACAATAATATTGTATTATATACTATAGAGAAAATATAATTATATAAGAAAAATAAATAATTAATTCTTTTTAAAAAATCATTTTATAAAAAGAAATTATATAGTTTGTGTTAAAAAGAATTTAAAATTATCAGAAATAAATATTTAAAAACAGAAAGATTTTGGAAAAAATAATTTAAAATTTTAGTGCAGGAAACTTCCCTAAAAAAAATTAATTTATCAAGAACCAGTGCAGGAAACATCCCCCCCTCAGGATTTTTGTGATTCTCATTTTGAATTTATATTTAAAAAATATGATTTCATGCAATATCCATACCTTAACACTGATGATGCTTATCTCATGAAATACATTAGCTTATAATTTAAACGCAATTAACTTACCTATAATAATCAAATTTGATAATTATTTTATAATGAAATATTTTCAGTCTCTCAAGAACTACAACAGAGGCAATTACTGCTCTTTCTTAGATATCATTATATAAAATATTTATAGAAATAAACTATAAAATATTCTTTAAAATATTGTTTCATGCAAACAGGAGACTATTATAACGCATTCCTTAAGGTTGATGCAACTAACTATTATACTAAATTATTTTGGGCTAAATTTTCAATCCATTTTACCAAATAGTTTATATTTTATAAATAATTAATAATTTGAATTCTTTCAATTTAAATTTATAGCATATGTTTCAAGAACTAATATGACATAAAGATTAAGAACTTTTGTAACAAATGAGCAAAAATATGTATGTTAAAATGATGAAAAAAATAAGATGTTTTAAAATCAAATAATACTTCCCTTAAATTTTTAATAAAAATTAAATTAAAAACGGTATCCTTTTAGAAAGTAAATCAATCAACTTCTACAATTATAATCATATATATTATAAGGGAATATTTTTTAAATTAGTAATTTCAATTATTTTGCTATAAAAAAAATAAGTTAAGCATATATAGTAATTAGAATTGAAATATTTTTGATTTGAGAAATATTTGTTCTAACCGAGATATCCCTCCCCAACCCCCTCCCTACCCTAAACAAAGAAACCCCTCCCCACCAAAACCTGATACCCATCACCTCTAACTTTCCTTCACTAACTTTTGATATTATTACATTTTCTTATAATAGCTTATAACCAAAATGATCAACGGTCAAATTGAATCCTTTTAAATTATTGCATTTCATGTATTTTCCGTACGTAAGACAAATAAAAAATTAGAAAAAATACTAATTATTATGGAGGTAGGGAGGGGCTCGGGGTGTACAATTAAAGATCTTTACTTAAATAAATTATTATAATCTTATTAACAAAAGGTTGCAAGCTTATTATACTTAATAAGTTAGTGAAGGAAAGTTAGAGGTGATGGATGTCAGGATTTTTTGGGGAGGGGTTTCTTAGTTTAGAGTGGAGAGGGGGGTATGGGGAGGGGTTTCTTGGTTTAGGGTGAGGAGGGGGTGAGGAGAGATATCTCGGTTAGAACAAATATTGAATTAAATTTTCATTCATAAAAACAAAATAAATATAGTTTGTTAAAGTTTATTGTGAAATTTGATTTTTTTAAGTTAATTAATTCTATAAAAAAATATAGTAAAATTTATTTGCTATTATTTTAATTATATGATAATATGACGATTTAAATGTTTTCAATAATAAATTATATTTAAAAATTAATCATCTTAATTAAAATATCAAAATAATATGTTTAAATGAGATTTTGAAAATTAAAAAATATAGAATTTCTATTATCAAATAATTATTAAAATTTTTTTCTCATGCATTTTACAATAGTATAATATGCTATAGAAATGCTAAATTTTTAATACTTTAAATATTTTGAAACATTTATTAAATTAAAAATATATAATTATATTAATTAAAATTAAATTTGATAAAGATATTTATGTTAAATGCCAACTCAGGTGCTTAAATAAGAAATAAATGTTTTAAAGATATAAAAATAAGTAAATAATGTTAAATAATATATTAATATTATATAATAATTGCTTTCTATATTGGTTCATTGAGAAATATACATCTTTTAAAATTAAATTTGAATAAAAATGAAATAATATGTAATAATAAACTAGTTATATCAAATTTAATAAATTTATGTATTATATTAAGTTTTACAAAAAAAAACTCATAGAGCACTATTCATTAACATCAACCTTAACAAAAATTATCTCATACTAATTATTTAAATTTTAATTTGCAAATAAATGCTTTATGTTTAATTTAATATCTTGGCATAAAACTTGCCAAAATATATTTGCTTATTTTCCTAAAATTATATTTCAAAAGAGAGCAGAAATTAAATAAAACTTACTCAAAAATAAAAAATAGCTATTCATCCTTTCTGTGTAAAATTTTTATTAAAAAAATTTAAAGTTCTTTACCAATTTAAAATGCGAATATGTATTTTCAATTTAATCTCATTATAATTTACTTGAAAATTGTACAATCATCTATTATATCCAGTTGTTAAATATTACATATCTCATCATCACCATTAAAAATAAAAAATTATGAATAAAAATATATATAATTATACTTATAATTTTAACAAAACCCAATGATCAAAACAGTTTTAAATTATTTATAAATTTTAATTATTAAAAGAATATTTTTGATTAAATATTAAAACAATAATAAATACTCATTATTATAGGATTTAGGCTAATCAACATTCAAGATTTCTCAATATTATTATAATTTTTACAAAATAAATAATTTTATTACATTTTTAATTTGACATTATTTTATAATTAAATACTTATTTTGATATATTTTTGCATGATTAATTTTAGGCATTTTGATAATTAAAATTAAACGATATATTGTTTAATTTGATTATTTAAAAATTACAGCTACATGAATTTTAATAATTAAATTACTAAATAATATTCACCTACTCCAGTGATAGAGAGAACAGTATAAACTTAAAAAGTTTAAATTTTATAGGTTATTAAAGATAATTATTAAAATCTATATTTTATCAAATAATTTTTTAAATCATTTAAATTATAAGTTTCAATTTCGTTTAGACTTAATTTCTCATATTAAAGTTAAAAAAAAGTTGTTATGTCTTAATTTTATTTTGATGATTCATTTCATAATGTAAAAATATTCAAGGAAATCTTTTATTGAATGTATAAATACTTTTATGATAAGTTATTTTAAGCAAAATCAATAGTGTAATTATTGATGATTTTAAAGAAGAATATTACTTTATTAACCACTTAAATTGGTTTTTAAATTATATAATCAAATCATTATATTTAAGATTATATGGAAGTTTGTTTTATATTTCTTTTTTCTTCAGAAATTTTAATTAACTATTGAGGTTAGAATATAGAAGTTTAGCATTTGAACTATTTTACTGTCAACTGATTTTATGTACACAAATGAACAAGTGAATTTGTTTAAATGTAATAAAGCTTATATATCTATCAAGACAATGTAATAAAATCAACCTCCAAATATCAGTAAAAATTATTTTATTTTCTCATTTAATTATAATAGAATATCAAATTAAATTTAAATACCGCTTATGTTAATTTTAATTCACAGCAACTATACAAAATATAATAATATTTTAAAAACATAATCTGTAATTTTTAAGTACAAAAATGAATTATATTCATTTTTAACAAACTTAATTTCATTTTTATGATGTTAATTAAAAACATTAAACTTTTTATAACATTTATTTTAGGATTAAGTGAGAACATCGCTATTATTAACTTAGAATATTTTAGTGATTTATTTATGTTTTTAGATTTATATAATAAAATTTTATTTTTTTGATTATTTTATTCGACCAATACTATCTAAATTAGTGATGCAACCCCTGCTAATACTTTGTCTGAATGTATTTTAAAATAATCAATTAATTTTTCTTTAAATTATCAAAATTTTTGAATGATATATATTCATATATATTTTGTAAAATAATCTATGAGTTTATAATTTATAAATTTTATTAATATTAAGTAATGAATGGACAATCGTTGATATGATGTATATTTTATTTATACAATATTATTTAGTTTAAGCAATTTTAACTTTATATTGATTATAAAAAATAAGAATTTAAAGTAATAGCGCAAGAAAATTTTATTATAAGTATATGAATAATTACTTTAATAATATTTAATTTAGTTGAAATGATTTGTAAGAAATTAACCATTAAAAATTAATATTTATTAGAAGATAATAAAGGAGTTTTTAACAAAAGTTTACTTTATTTTTAGGATAAATTAGGATTATACACTAATTTATTTTTGGTTTACTAATTTACAATTAAAAATATGGTTTATGTGTTAATTGAATATCTGTAAAATATTTAGTACATTTTTTAAAAGAAAGAATTGTACTTTATAAATTTTAATATATTTTTCGATTTTAATCATTTCATATAATTCAAGATTTAGTAATTTTTTTCCCATTTATTTTTCACTCTATATTAAATTAATAATTAATTTAAAAAAAAACCATGATAAATTAAATTATAGTAATATTTCTTAAATATAAGATGTTAAATTAACAAAAATACATTGTTTATTAATATTTATTTTTTACAATAATTTATATATATAATTTAATTTGATGTCCTTCATGGAAGTCGACGATTATGAATTCGTTCATTAATTAAAATTAAATTGAATTAAAAAAATGAATAATTATTATATATTATTACAAGAAATGTAATTTTTGTTTTTTTTGAATATAATAATATTTTAATAATTAAAATATATAAAATTCCATCTACCTTTATAAAATTTTAAATTTCTACAAATATAAATTAATTAATTTCTTTAAACAGAGTATTAAATATATTTTAGATTGCTGGTACTACCTTATTCCCAGACACTGGAATTATAATTAAAAATAATACATTTATTAGCTATTTAAAATTAAAATTTTTAAAAGAACAAAATATATTAGAATTTATATTCAGGGACTAAATCAAAGAGCCAATTATTTTTATTTCACAACTCAGGATTTTTGATGAAGAAATATATAATAATCATTAAAATTACAAATTTAGATAAGATTTAGTTTATTTACCAATATTTTTAATTCTGAACGTATTAGTAAATAAAAATTTATTGAAAAAGATTATAAATAATTAATTATTTAGGAATTGATAAATTTTATTGCAAACTTATAAATATTCACATACTCAAGAATAATATCTCCATACATATTAAATAAAAATTTATATATTTAAACTCTCTAAAAAATTGATATTGAATATTTAAAAATCATATAAATTCGATTTCAAAAATTTTAATAATCAATAAGGTTTTATAAAAAATAATTAGATGCAAAACATTACCGATATAGGAAAATATTATTCAATCATAAATATCTCCAAAGTTTAAGAGAAATTAATAAATTATGCTTTAATCTTTCTAAATTTGTTGTTTATAAAGGCATAAAATTAAATTCTAATTATCTTATACTATGTTTAAAATAGTTAATTGAATTTTTTCTCTAAAATTTTATTAAATTTATTTATAAAATATAATCGATTTCTAGAATTGTTTTTATCAATAAAGCAATATATCTTGTAACTTTTTATCTATATTCTTATAAACTTATTTTGTAATTGTTTGTTATCAGTGTAGAAAGAAATACATTATATTAGGGACATGATTTTATAATTAATATAATAAAAAACTTACTGTGCAGTTAACTTTCTTGAAATATAGAAAAAATAGTGCTTGTTCGATTGAGAATTTTATATTAGCTGAATCTTGTAATTGACGGTAGTATTTTATCGCATCATGGAGCGAGATAAATTAATTTAATTTTAGTTAATTCGTTTCATAGAATTTGATGCCAATATTAAAATTAATTTATCTCGCTCCATGATGCGATAAAATACTACCGTTAATTAAAAGATTCAGCTAATATAAAATTCTCTATCGAACAAGTACTATTTATGGGTGTTGTTAACCATTGCTCACACATGTCCCAATTGCTCACACATTGTCCCAATTGCTCACACATGTCCTAATTGCTCACACACGTCCCAATTGCTCACACATGTCCCAATCGCTCACACAATGAATTTTATATGCGAGAGCGGTAATATTATTAAGCACATAGCAGGGTCTTAGGGGTGCAGCCCCTAACGGGGTCACAAGGGCAGAGCACCTTGTTATCGCAATGCGATACGAAGTAATTGCAGGGGTCAAGGGGCAGCCGCCCCTTGTGGGAGGGGGTTCGGGGGAGGGCAAAGCCCTCCTCCGAAAACCCATATAGCCCTTTCACAAGACGTGTTAGTAGTTTAGGTGTAAAATATAATCGTTAAATAATAATTCATAAATCATTTAATTTAAATGTCTGTTATACATATTATTAGCGGTCATTTGTATTTGCAAACTATGCTAAGTTTCTTCTCCATACTGCCTCATATAAATATTGTTCGATCATTTCTGGGTCTCCAGGCATTGTTTTGTATACATGCTTAATGTGATATTTTATCACAGCCCACAATCCTTCGATAAGATTACTATGTTACATAGTTCTTCTTATACCATTAGACGACTGATGTACATGTCTTTAATGAACAATTTATAAACCTTGCCATTCTATAGAAGTGTAGCTTGCCCAACCATCAGTGTGCATTATACTGTTGGGTTCAACATTATGTTCAATTAAGTTTTCAAGCGTTTGAGTTGTTCTATCTTGAACTTTATAAATTTTGCATCTCTATGTTCCTTCTTCTATTAAGCCAACGATCCATATTTATCTATCGTATATAGTGTCTTCTGGAAAACAGTACTATATTGATCGATGAGTCCATAAAGACTCATCCATTTATACTTGGCCACTCAACACAAAGCTATCTTATTCCTAAACTATCTTTTCTTTTACTATATCTCGTAAACTTTAGTATACTTTACTGATAGATTACCTACTAATCTTCAAAGCTCTATTATCTTAATGATATTTTACAGTCTCAGAAATGTTAAGGCCAGAAGGATATATGCTAAACATTATTTCTTCTAAAATAGGTAAAGGCATGTTAGTAGGACAGTATACAACTAAACATTCTCTTAAAGATCGTCTTGCTCTACATTTATAATTTACACATTAATAGAGTGCGTTGTCAAGACTGTGTGGTTATTAATATTGTCTTATAGTCTATTAAGCTTAACAGTGAGAACACTATAGATTTTTTTGTAACAAGCCACTTGAAATGAGATTAGTAATTGTTTAAGTAAAGGTTTAATAGATCTAGTCGTGCTTAACTTATGAAAATAGTTATTCCATTAATTTGTAATTTAATTATTATTATTTAACGATTATATTTTACACCTAAACTACTAATACGTCTTGAAAGGGCTATATGGGTTTTCGGAGGAGGGCTTTGCCCTCCCCCGAACCCCCTCCCACAAGGGGCGGCTGCCCCTTGACCCCTGCAATTACTTCGTATCGCATTGCGATAACAAGGTGCTCTGCCCCTTGTGACCCCGTTAGGGACTGCACCCCTAAGACCCTGCTATGTGCTTAATAATATTACCGCTCTCGCATATAAAATTCATTGTGTGAGCAATTGGGACAATGTGTGAGCAATTGGGACATGTGTGAGCAATGGTTAACAACACCCCTATTTATTATATATTTTTCAGAAAGAAAAATGCCAAAAATTTGTAATTATAAGTATTATATTATTTATATTTTATTTCCAAAATCAAATTTTTTCCTTCAATAAAAATATAAAGTAATTTAGAGTAAGATAATTTCAATTTTCATGAATTTTCAATTAAATTAATGAAAATAAATGAATTAATTATTATAATAAATATAAAAGGATAAAAATTACTTAAAACAGTTAAAAATACCTCCAATTATTTAATTTAATTTATTTTATTTAATTAAATTATAAATATTATAATTGGAACTACCTACTACGAGGGTATTGATCTATTTAAATAATTTGTTTACATTTTTTTATCAGAAAAATAATTTCTAATGAAACAAATAATTATTTAGTTCTATTTATAAATAATTTAATGAATAAATCAGCTTAATTATAAACGTAATTTATTATATATTATTACTATTTTATTTAACCGAGGGATATTTATTATTTTTTTATACAGAAAGTGTTTTTAAGCCATTTTTTTGTCTATTTGATATTATTTATTAGTTGCTCTGATCAACTAAAGTGATACTTTACTCCTAAATGAGAATATATTTTTATAAAATGGTGAATAAACTTGGAGATTATTACATTTGGTATTGCTGAATAAAATACATTCTACCCTTTAATTTATTATCAACTTCAATGACTCATCATTTATTATTGTAAATGTTAAAGTTTTTAATGAATAAAAAAATTTAATCTCATAATTTATCTAAGATTTATTCTACTTAATACTCGAATGATATCAATATTATAATAATAAAATGAACATTCCAATTAATATTATTAAAAATTCAATTTTCATAAAGTATTAATCATTTTATAAGAGTAAATTTTATAAATATAATACTTCAATAAACTATTGGTTCATCTACTGGAAGCTCCTTCATTTATTTAATTTAATTTATTAATAGTTATTTAACTATATATTATTTTAATATATTAAAATAAGCAAATAAATTAGAATTTTATATTAAGTTTTTTATTTAAATTTTGTTAACGTTATAATTATAAATATTAATAGTTCAAATAATTTACAAAAAATAAATTAGTTCAGCAGATTTGATATAAATGTAATTATTTAATTGAGGACAGGCCTTTTTTAAAATCTCTAAACTACTTTTCCGCACTTTATTAATTTTATTGTACAATTATATGATTTGGATAATTTTATTTATAATCTATTAATAAAAGTAACTCAAAAATTATATATTTTTGAGTTACTCATTTGATATCTGTATTCTTTGAATATCATGTCAATATTGAAATTTATTATAAAAAACTGAATTTAATAGAGAATTGATCAACATTTTTAAAGATGTAGTTTATTTGAAACTTGAATTATAATTTAAAAATATTAATTTAAAAATTACCCAAAACTAAATAAAGGCCAATTATAATTAAAATAATGCTTCACTGATGGAGAAGGCTATGAAGTAATGAATTATTGTAAGAATTTAATATATTTAAATTTTATGTTATTTAAATTGCCATTATATCGAAAATAAATTGATTTTAAATAATTAAATATTTAAGAAATTCTATTCTAATTGACTTAAGACAAATATAATTGCAACAATAAATATCTAAAAAAATAATAATTGAGCTATTTCATAAATAAATATTATATGCATGTAAATTAACATCTTTATCTTTGGTATAAAACTTTTGCCAATTATTGATATATGAGCAAATAAAAACAGTGTAAATAAATCTTTTTTTAATACCCCTTATTATTATAATATAATAATTATAAATATTTTCATTAATTGAAGTTTTATAAATAAAGTTCATGATTATTTACAGAATTGCTATTATAAAATCGATTTGAATCATAAATTCTGTATGAATATATTCTAATTTAACTTGATATGATAAAGTTGAGAAATCTATCTATTTTTAGGGAATAAAAAAATTATCTAATATTTACTATTGAAGTAATAAATTTATCTCAACATCTTAAATCATATTATAAGCATTTAATATAAATGCAGATTCGGTTATATCTATCTGATTGGCTTTAGCCCCAGAATTAATTTCAGTATAGCATTAAATAATAACAATGATAATAATTATAATAATAATTCATGTGGATTTTTTCTCTTAAGAATTAAAAATAAAAGAAAATATATTATTAAATTTTTGGACTCCCTTTAAAAAATGTTAAATATCTATTACAAAGCGAATGAAGTGATTTGATCGTGAATATACAGATTAATCAACAATCTTTAGTTATAATACTGTGATCTTGTCTTAATAACCTCATCATCAGCTCATGTTCCATCACCAAGCTCATAATGATATATTAAGCTTATCTAAAAAGCGGTTCTCGTTCACATCTTCACTTACTTAGCGTCAATAAAGGTCGGGATTCATGATCATACTTGCAAATCTCAGCAACATCTCGATTTGAGATTGCTAATCTCAGGATCAGTTGACAGGGAGGTCCTCCATTTTATTTGATGAAATTTTAGTAAATTTGAGATTTTATTATATTAAATCAAACAAATTAAAACTTTTTAAGTTTAACTGATTAATGATAAAAGTTTTATCTAGTAATTTTAATTTATAACAAAATAATAATAGTAATGTCTTAATTAATTTTAAACTAATTCTTATAAGTTAAGACCATGTTTGATTTAATATAATAAAATCTCAAATTTACTAAAATTTCATCAAATAAAATGGAGGACCTCCCTGTCAACTGATCCTGAGATTAGCAGTCTCAAATCGAGATGTTGCTGAGATTTGCAAGTATGATCATGAATCCCGACCTTTATTGACGCTAAGTAGGTGAAGATGTGAACGAGAAGCGCTTTCTAGATATGCTTAATAGATCATTATGAACTTGATGATGGAACATGAGCTGATGATGAGGCTATTAAGACAAGATCACTGTACTATAACTAAAGATTGTTGATTAATCTTGTATATTCACGATCAAATCACTTCATTCGCTTTGTAATAAACTATTATTTTTACACTAATTTTAATTATTCCTTTAAATTATATATAATTTGGTTATAAAATATATTTTTAATACAAAATTTAAAAAAATTATTCAGGCATGTATTTAAAATACTATTTCTCTCAAAAGAAAAATAAAAATTAAATATATAAATCGAGTATAATATTTCAGCATATAATATACCTAACCAAAGTTGCTTTTCGACGAGGATTACAATAATAAAATTTGATTTATAAATTCGTGTAATATATATTTTTTTAGTATTAAAAATAATTGTTTTATACTTAGCATAATTTTAGTCCTCAGGATTAGCTTCGAAAGAAAATTAGTCATAAATAATTTGATCTTTCAATTCAATAAAATTTAAAATCAATAAATATCTTCTGCCTTAAAAATTTGGTTGATGGGGAGCTGTATCATTTTTATACATGGAAGTTTGCCGCAGAATCATACCCATCTAATAAATAATGTTCTGAGAGAATAGATCATGAAAAATGGACTCAATATATTTTTAAAGAAAATGATTTGCTTTTTTGGTCCATCCAGGAATAATCTGAGGTGAGATCTTATTGATCTTATGTAAATGAAGACGGGGCTTAACATTCATTAGTTTGCTCATTAGAAACAATGAATAACAATAGGAGAATGCATCTACCCAAATGTATGAGAACAATTGATTCTTACCAAAAAAAGTGATAAGTTATAGTTTCGTATAACAACTCGCTTAAATGAGAATAAAATAGAGAATATCAGGTTGTGATAGTGAGTCATATCTACTATTCTTCTTTAGATCACCTAAAAATATTTGATTTCTCATTAATCATTTTTACTTTATATATGATTCAAAATTTTATAATGAAAAATAAACAATATATGCTACATAATTATCTAAACTTTTTTGAAGAAAAAAAGTTAATCAATACAAATATGGTATTGAATATGAGACTTTATTATAACTTATTCAAAAATTTTAATTCAAAATTATCTGTTCTAGTAATTTAGAAAATAAAAGTTTCTAAAGATACAGATTTAATTCTCTTTCTTTTTGTATTTATAATTAAATGAAGTGGTATTTCTAAAATTCTATCGAATTTGGTATTGGAACAAAACATATTTAATCGCCAATAATTGGCAATTAAACTAGCATAAGAAAATTATCTTGGCAGAATTTGATCAGAAATTTAAAATATGATCAGACTATAGAATATGATATTATTTCTTAAACAAGTAAAGTTGGACTTAATTCTACATTACAGCAAATAAGAATTTTTATGCATTTAATTAAAGTGAAGACAATTAAAGAGTTATATCCCTTCTTATTTTCAATCTTTTATACTTAGAAAAATTTAGACTGGCATATTATTTTGCCTCTTTCGATGACTATAAAAATATAAATTTGTCCAAATATATATTGCACAATTATATTTCTTATTTATTTAATATCTTATAATCGATTTAGTTTTATTGTAAAATATAAGGTTAAATTAGTTAAAATGATAATTAAAACTAATTAATTTATAAATTAGATAAATATATATTTTTTGTTAAATGTATATGCTGCTATGTTTACAATTAAAATAATAATATATATTTTAATTTAATTAGATTAGATATATTATTTTTTACTTAAAATTCATTTTATAGAGTAATTAAGCTATTTTAAATTAAAGATAAAATCAACTTTAAAACAGCATTTAAATTCAATTATATTTTTATTTCAATTAATTCGTATAGCTATTAATATTTCAACACAGAATTGTTATATATTTTGTGCTATATTTTATTTATCATAAACATATATTAACTATAACTTAATTTATTAGAACTGAAATATCTTTGTTTTTCAACAAAAAATATATGATTTAAATAAAATTAAAATGTAATATCTAGTATTGATAAAAACCTATTTTTCATTAATTCTTATGATTATTATGTTTACAGATGAATTCTGTTACATTATGAAGAACAACTTTAATAAAACTAACTTTTAAATTATTTTTATTAAAATTGAATTAAAGGTCATTTATATATATATACTAATTAAAGAATTAAATTAAATAGAAAAAGAGAGAGAGAGTATTAAATGCAAGTCTATTAAAGGCATTATTAATATTATAAAAAATTACTTAAATATTTCAAGATCTAAATAATAAAAGTATAATATAAAATAACTAGTACTATCAATTAATGATGTATTATTAATTTAAGAATTTAAGGCATTAACATTTAAAATCTATAGAATAATTTTTGTGAGAATTTAAGTTAAATTAGCGAAAACTTTATACTTAAAATTATTTATATTACTTTTATATAATTACACAAATCTAAAAAAGAACTCTCAAATTAATTTAATTAAAACCAAACCAGTTTTGAAATTGTACTTATCTTTTAATTTATTTCGCTAATAATCATAAAAATTTATATACTTTCTTAACAATTTTTGTATTTTACTATTTATTATTCTTTTATTAATTTTTTACAACGTCACCGCAGCCATTCCACTAATCTAACTATATTCTTTTTAAAATTAGGTGAAATGTATTAAAATATCTATATAAAATTGTGTATTTAATTTCTTTATCAAATTTTATAATTAATCATATTATTTAATTTTATTATTCTTTCACTTCAATCGGAGGAACATCAATAGTTTTAAAATTTTCAATTTCATATTTAAATTTACAATTGACTTAATCTTTAATAATGATTAAAGTTGAAAAAAAATTATGATATTTTCAAAAATTTAATTATGAAATCATATATTAAAATTCTTTAATTTAGCATTATAATCTCAAATAAATTCTTTCTCTTAGAAATTGCTCAAATTCACTTACATAGAATAGAGTTAATTAAATTTTCAGATTAATTATTAATTATTTAAATATAATTATTGAATAAGTATTATGAAACTCTCATATCGTATCTATATATATATATATTGTAAAATTTTTTGTATATAAAATATCGTTAAAAACACTTTTAAATGCAATTTCCCAAGTATCATAATCACTCATATTTGTATTTTCATATTGAAAATAAATGATTTTTAATTATTTCATTCAAGTAATGTATTGCTAATTATTTTTTTTTAAATTTTATTAAATTACTTATAAAGATATTTGTTCTGACCGAGACACCCCCCTCAACCGAGACCCCCTTCCCCCCTCAAACCGAGAATCCCTTTTTATTATAGTTTTTTTTATGAATTTATTTTTTACTCAGAATAAATTTATTGGCCTTTGGGCCGATATTACTATTAAAAATATATTTTGATAAGTTCCACTACATCCGTCGACTTTTGTTTTGAACATACTCCCATTGGGAAATATTTATAATAAAGTTTAATTTTTACTATCATGATTAATAATATGATTTAATTGATAGACATAGATTTGAATTCAAGATTCTTTATAACTTAAATCACTTACACTCTACTATATAGTAAAAATTAATATAAAAATTTTTCCTATTATTTTTAACTTCATTTAAATATAAAATTTTTTATTATTATTACTTATTTAGTTAATTACTATTAAAATCTTATTTCTTAAGCTTAGTTTATTGAAAAATTAAAAACAATTTTTTTATGTTTAGGATTATTATTTAAATATATATATGAATAAAATAAGATTTTAATAGTAATTAACTAAATAAGTAATAATAATAAAAAAATTTTATATTTAAATGAAGTTAAAAATAATAGGAAACATTTTTATATTAATTTTTACTATATAGTAGAGTGTAAGTGATTTAAGTTATAAAGAATCTTGAATTCAAATCTATGTCTATCAATTAAATCATATTATTAATCATGATAGTAAAAATTAAACTTTATTATAAATATTTCCCAATGGGAGTATGTTCAAAACAAAAGTCGACGGATGTAGTGGAACTTATCAAAATATATTTTTAATAGTAATATCGGCCCAAAGGCCAATAAATTTATTCTGAGTAAAAAATAAATTCATAAAAAAAACTATAATAAAAAGGGATTCTCGGTTTGAGGGGGGAAGGAGGTCTCGGTTGAGGGGGGAGGAGGTCTCGGTCAGAACAGATATTAAACTAACAAATAATAATAATAATTGTATCAAAATCATTAATAGTTGATAAAATTGAAAACTTTGATCTTCTCTATTAGGGAGATTCATTCATTAGGAAATCTATTATATTATATTTCTTAAAAAATATTATAATTAAAATTCTAATGAATTTTTAAGTTAATTCTAAATATTTATTTATATAATTAATTTTCTGTTGTTGTTTAATGATTAAAATCAAATAAATTTATCATTCACTATTTAATACTAAAATTAAACCATCAATCTTAGCCGTGACGTTGACTTATCTGAGTAAGTTGACGTGGCATTTCCTTGACGTGGCAATTCCGTGAAGTGGCAGTCATGAAGTAGAAAACTCCGAAAAAACCACTTCCACTATTACCTAGTCTCCTCCTAAAATCAAGATGTTGACCAGAGACAAACCGGAAAACAGAGCTCGCAGGATTCGATTCGGTGACAGAGAGTAGAGAAATACGCTTACCGGTCCTACCGCTACTGGGAAACGTAATCCCTGTCATTTCGCTGTGGTAGCTTCAGCACCCTAACTCGGTGTGGGAAAAAAATCCTTATCGTTTGCTTCATTGGTTTTCTTCTTATTGCTTTTGAAAGCAGAGCGTACCTTCATCCTGCTCCCTATTACCTAGGAAGCTGAACTTAAGCCAGGAAAGATCATATATACTAAGAAATCCTTGTGTCCATGCCCGCTCGAGGAGTGTAGTAGCTGACAGATTGAACCACGTCGACTGGGCCCTCATGCGTTATGCTCAGCAACCCCTACCTGCCCGTGGGAGACTTTATTATAATAGAATGCTCTATTAGAAAGTCCTAAGTGAGATTGATACCTCACATAGCAATTAACTTTCTAATTTAAGAATACTTAATTTTCTATTGTTTAAACAAATCTTATATATTCATTTTATTTTACTTATATGTTATACAAAAAATAAAATTTACAACAAAAATTATAATTAAACTTATTGTAAAAATTTAAAAATATTTTTTTCTTTATTTAATTTTATAATTGATTAAAATAGAGCCCACAATTTTGGGAATAATTAAAATTTAAACAAAAGATTGAATTTATAGAGCAAAAATGTTACAGATTTTAATTTAAAATATTTGTATGCAACTTTTTATTTAAATAAAATTAATAGACAGTAATATTAAATTATTCAATCTTATTTATATAATTTGCTTACAATAATGATGTTATTTATAGTTTATTTTGTATCTCCACCAATTTTATTGATTTCTTTCTCTTCTTTAAAATTTATAAATACCATAAACTTAATTGAGTAAGTTCTCAAATTAATATTACTAGTGCATAATAACTAAAAAAAAATTAATATTATTATATTAAATTAAAAATGATATAAATAAAGCATTTAATATTTTTAGAAATGACTAGCTTTATAATATATTTAATAATAATATTAATAAATTCAAAATGATTTATCTATTATATTATTAATCTATATTTATTTCTTATTAATTATATAGAATATTATATTCATTCATTGTTGTCCTAAAGGTCAATTATATTGATACAGTAGTTGACATTTTAGACGGTTTGTACTTATTTATATTTTATTTTTAACAAATTATTTATTTTAGGGAGTTTGAAATTTAAATCAATTTAAATTTAAGAGAATCAATTACATTTTTTAAAGTATAATTAAATAAAAAAATGATATGATTGAAATATAATTTAATTGCTGCTTGATTTCAAGGATTTTAGATTATTCGAAAATAATGGAAAGTAGTTTGTTATTTAAAATTTGTAAAAATTAAGGTTGATAACAAAATTTGTTTGTGATTATAAATTAAGAATTTTTAATATAAAAATCTGTATAGAAATTAGGCCGTACAAATTAATTATAATATCCTAATGTATAATATAAGTGCCTTTATTTATTAATATAGAGCATCTTTAATTCTAATAGTTTACATTATTTAAAGATCTGAAGCAAGATTTTAGTCTCTTTCAATAATTATATTTATTAAATGAAAAAACATCTGAAAGTTACTTGATAAAATTATAAGAAAACTTCAATTAATATTTTCTGAAATTTCTACAAATTCTTCGTTGCCACAATTTATTTTCTCCATCTCCTTTTGATGCCTGTCTCTTATTTAAATATTTACTCTGTTATAAAGCAAATTAACCTCTCCCTAAAATATTCTCTTTTAGTAAGTGAAAAGTTTTATATAAATAAATAAAGGCGTTGATTATATATACGAGTGCTTTATTATTGAATTTTATCGCCCTAATGAAGTATCAGAATTATTTTTTAAATTAATACTCTCATCATAATCGCAAACACTTGTTTTAGTGAGTATTTTATGTACAATCCTTTAATTGGCAAAACCTCTATCCACTATTATGAAATAATCAATATTTCTAAATCAAACAGAAATTATTTAGATTAAATCAAATAGAATAAAGCTTTTATTAAATTCTTAAAATCCTCCTATTTTAATAAAATATTATGATTTATAATCATCTTAAGTTAAATTTATCTAAAAAATTTCATAAATACTTCTTTACACTCGATAGACTTTCAATGGCAATAAAAAACACTTAAAATATTTATTTAAAAATTTATAATTTAATTTAATTATTGAAATTCTATAATACTTAATTTATATCATGTATATTTATTAATCAATTGCCAAAAGCTTTTAAACTCTTCAGGTATGTTAAAGTAATATTACTTAAAATGGTATATAATCTTATTAAAAGCTATTTTTAATTATTTAAGTTTTACTTATAATATTACTTAGACATTATATTGTCATTAATGTAATGAATCAAATTCTATATCTAATTAAAATCTGAATTTAATATAAAAAAGATCAATTCAGTATAATTTTAAGAATCTAAAAAATCTTATTATCATAATTTTTTGCAAACATAAATCAAGAATAAATAATTTGTCAAGAGAATTATAAGTTTAAAATAGAGGTATTACTTTAAATGGTTGTCAACGACCTCAATTATATAAATAGAAAAGAACTTATGATTTTAATTCAATAACAACTCATATTTGAGAAAAGAATAGAATATAAAATGTAAAATATTTCATAATGCTGATTAATACTTATTAGTTAATCTTTTTTTTTAAAACTTTTTGATAACATTGATAGTGTGCTATTAATAATATCATTGTTAACAATTAATTAAATTGTTAATGAAGATCCATAGACCAGTTTGAGTTGTGTGAGGGCACTAGCCTATTAAAGCACGCATGATTAAATACCCGTTACATGTCAAAGTAGCTTAAGTATCACAACCCCTTTAGTTTATATAGGATAGCTACATATGCATGTCCTGGTCCACGAATTAGTTTTTTCAGTCAGACACCCTATAAATTACGATAAAGTCAAACAAATTACCGTTCTTAAGATAATATTTTCTCCAAAAGATCCATTCAAACATTGTGAAATACCTTCAGGTGGCATATTTTAAATTTAAGCAAAGACATTAAAGTATTTTAATAATAAAAAAAAAGTAATTAACTTATACTTTGAATTCTAATTAAATTATTTAAACACCCTTACTTAAGTAATTACCAATCTCTAAATTTATTAATGATTATTAAATAATATTTAATTGTTTTATTTAAAATAACAATTTTGCGTTTTGAATCACTTCAAAGATCAGATATGATTATATATAATTTTTAAGAATTAAACTTTATAAAGATTAACTTATTATAAAAATTGATATTAATTTATTTTCTATTAAATAGCAATAGAATTTAAAATTATGTAAAAGATAAAACATCGAGGTTAAAATTTAGAAAAATTCATAATTTTTATTAACATATTCATTAATTATTATAATTCTTTTAAATCTTACCTGATTTTATATTCCGAATATATAAACTTAATTTTTA
Source organism: Oxytricha trifallax (assembly GCA_000711775.1). Taxonomy (NCBI): domain Eukaryota; phylum Ciliophora; class Spirotrichea; order Sporadotrichida; family Oxytrichidae; genus Oxytricha; species Oxytricha trifallax. Next base: position 38,526 of record ARYC01018101.1, read on the forward strand.
TATTCCATTTATTTATCTTTTGAAATTAATTTATTTTATTATATAAATCTTCTTTCATATACATATTTGTATTTTTGTCATTAATTTGCTTACGGGGTAAATTATTTTATAATCACTTAAAATTATATTTTGCTTAAAGTTATAATACCTGAAAATTTTCATGATTCAATCAAATTGATATAATTATATGTAATATGATAGCCACTTAAAATCCTATTTTTATTTAAATAAAACATAAATTCTCTTAATAATCTGTTTAACTGAGAATCATATTGTATATGAATTTTTTTAATGTAAAAATTAATTTAAAGGAAATTTAAAACAGATTATAAAATCATTACTATTAATCAAAATAGAGAAGAGAAGTTTTGTAAATATAGCTTCTTCATGTAATTCATATTCACTAGTCTTATGTTTTTCTCTAAGATTTTGCTTAATATTTACAATTTATTATTATTTTAGGTTTTAAGTGTAACTCATTTCATGTTTGGTAAAGGCAATCTTATTTGAAAATATATATATATAAACAGTAAAATATACAATTCCAGAATGCTTAAACTAAAGAGATAGCATCTAAAATATATCTACCATTATAGCTAAAAACTAAGCAGTATACAGATTTTTTATTTTCATTTCAGAAATCACAAAAATAATTATATTTAAACATTAACAAGAGCAGTTAGATAATTTCAAACAATAAATGTAATAATGAACTATATTCATACACATTATCTCTAAGTATTTGTAATTTTATTTATAACTTCAATATAATGCCAGTTTTTTTATTTTAAATTATTTTATTTCCTATTCTTTTGTATTTTATCAATATTATCTTGAATAAGATATGTATCTATAAATATTAATATTTTATTAACAGCAAAAAATTAATAATAAATTAACTTCCTATCCAACAATAAGTAATTCTTTTTTTATTAATTAGTGAATAATTTTTACTATTTTATCTTTAAAAATATATGATAGCTACAATGGTGCTGTTTCAGCAGGACCAATTGCCTTCCTAGAAACTTATAATTCAGGTCTTTACAGAGATTACTTCACATATGTTAGAAATTTAAACCAATTAAATAAATTAATTTAATTTAAAAAAAGTTATGATAAATATAAAAAAATTATTTTTCTTAATTTATAATTATTAAGAATTAGGAGTATTTAATCCATTCATAAATAATTATTTATCAGATAAAAAATAATTAAACGAAATATTTAAAAATATTCTGGAATATACATTTCAATAAATTATATCTACAAATGAAATATAAATAAGTAGACTAAGAAAAATAATAATCTTTTCTTTATATAAATACAAAGAAATTTTTATACGGCAGTTTTTACTATAAGCTAGCAAAATTTTTAAATTATTTTATCACAAGATATCAAAATTAAAATATTTAAAATACATAATTTATATAAATTTGAGGTTTTAATGTGCCAAAGTTTGGAAGCACTGATACAAATGAAGTTCTAGTAAGCAGAAAAGCTGTTATGTATAATGTTTTAATCTTCAATTAATTTTTTTAAAAATAATTAAACTATGACAAAATAAAATAACCCATATATAAAAAATGATATTAAACTTTATTCTTTTAAACAGTATAAATTTTTAATTTTAAAATAAAATTATTATATAACACTTATATCTAATTGTTATATTTAATATACTATCATAAAGTAGTGAATCTTTAGAAAATATAATAAATTATTGATAAGTTCCTTTACAATCATATCATAAAATAATTAAAGTAAATAAGGTTCCAATCCAAATTGAATTAAAAATTTGTTTAATTTTTAGTTAAGATAATAATTTTATTAAATCAAAAAAGAATAAATTTCTTAATTTTTATAAAGAAATGAAAAAAAAATACATAGATTATCTATGCAATAAGTTAAGCAATTTTTCCAAATTTTATCATAAATTTAGATAGAATTCAAATTTAGTTTTAAAAAATCGTTAAAGAAACGATTATATTACAATTAAAATTTACTGACTAAATTAGATCTTAGTAAAACAACTTCAGGTATGAGATATACTAGTATTGTAATAAAATAGTCAAGCTTATTTAAATTCACTATCGAATGAGTCCAGATCATATAAATAATATGCAGGAATTCTTTTTTAAAAACCTTTTATTCAATAAAGTTTACCAATAAAATCTTTAATTTTGTAAATAAAGTAACTGTCTCAAAGAATTATTCTTTTTACTATGGAAACAAAAATACAGGCACTTTAAAAATAAATATATATTTTACTGCATAGATATTGCATTACTTTAGTGATTGAATTTAATTTAGAAAGTAAGATATAACGAATAATAACATTAAAATTTTTATAACTGTAACTATAGATTGACTATTTTACCAGTTATCTACTTTTTTTATTTATTCAACACTAATATAATTGACAAAAATCAAATTAATTATTATACTCTGACGACAATATGTACGATTGCAGACCAAGTAGTGTATTAAAATATTTTATATTATATTATATTTAAAGAATTCTATTTTAAGCAAAAAATATGCAAATTTAAATTTATCTTTTAAAAATGTAATTTAAAATATTTTCAATCTCAGACATTTCAGAAAACTTCTATATTATCTAATTTAAATTATTCTATTATTAAGATTCGTTATAGAATCAGAATAAAAGATGATGTAATGATATTTTTATCATGTAATTGTAGAAATTATTTCTTAATTAATTAATAATTTACACTGAAAAATTAATTTAAAATTAATTTTTGGTAAGTTTATTTAAAATTATGGAGAGGAGTTTTGTGTTCCAAACATCAAAATTTATCAAATTTGCATAAAATTATAGAACAAATTTAATAATAATCATAACTTTAATTTCCTTATCCCTATATTAGACAACTCTTATAAAATATATTTTTCGATTTGTAGAACTATAACATGTCTTATAATAAAATAGAATTTAATAAAACTAAATGCCTTCCATAATAATTAATGGGCTTTTCATGAAAAACATCCGAATCTCTACCAAGATAAGATGTTTAGCTTAGAAAAATTTGTTCATAGATGATGAAAATAAATTTACAAATTAATAAATTTAAATATTTTATGTATGGGATAGGAAACTTCCTCATTGATTGCATTTAGCTATTCGGTGCAGGAATTTTCTCCAGAATATTAAGATTAATATAATCATTAGTATAAAAAGTCAAAATGTAAATCTTTTTTACCATACTTGCTTATTGTTATTAAGCAAAATTAAGTGTTTTTCTAAATCAAGATAGATTTAAATGTTTATTATCTATATTCAACCAAATTAAAACTATAATTTATTATATTATTATAATTAATTTAGTGTATTAGCAGCTAGCACCTTAGACATTCTAAAATATCTTATTATATTCTTCAAATTATAATTTAATCTTTTTAGCTAAATATATTTATCAATGATTTAAAATAAATTAAATGCAAATAATATACTTAAAGAAAAAATGGATTGATCATAAATATTTTTCAAAACAGTTAATTGATTCTTTGTTGAGAAAATTTGAATCATTTAATATAAAAAAACCTAATAAAATTAAAAAAATTTGATCCATTTTATATTTAATTTAACATATAAATATTTCATTTAAAATGGTTTTAAACTAATCATTTAACAAACTTCTTTTTGTGTAAAAATTTACTTTTAACATTAAAAATAATCAAATATCTATATCTTTATGCTATTAACACGTATAATCATATGAAATATCAAAAGGTATTTAAGCAGTGTAATTGGTTACTTCCTCCTGATATGATAATATCATTCCAAGAAGACTTGAAATTGTCTAATATAATCGAAGTTGGGAAATAAATTTGAATTAAATAAATCATAAAAGTATCTGGCAGGCTAAAGCATAAGTATAAACTTCTGTAAAACATTGAAAATTAATATTAATAAATAATCAGTGAAATTATTGCCTTATAAAGCTGGATAATCTAAACGATTTTGGGCACAATCGATTGAGAATTCTAAACTAGCTTGACTTTACTTTTGGTGGTACTTTTTTATCTCATCGTATTGGTGAGTTAACTTGACTTTAATCTTGGGTAATTTTATAGCAGAATTTTATGAAAAATTGAGATTTAGTTAACTCGCCAATACGATGAGATAGAGTAGCATCACCATTAGTAGAGTCAATTAAGTTTTGAATTCTCAAATGAACATGTACTATTTTTCAAGGTTTCAAGAAAGTTTACTGCCACAATATTAATTATTTGGCTATGGGGTCAAACACACCCCCCATAATGTATATTTTTTAAATTGTAGCCTGATAAGCGATCAATCGTTTTCGAGGTATGACCCAAGATAAGTTCACTTTTTATATATAAAATTATAGTAAAAAATATAAAAACCTATATTTATTAAAGAAATATCAATTTGGAATGCATGCATGAATTTTGATGAAAAATTATTATTTTTATTTAGTTTATCAAAAAATATTATTATAATAATTATAGTTCGCTCTTAAATTTTATAAAAAGAATACGAAACTATAAATAATTATAATATATTTTGATAAAACTAAATAAAAATAATAATTTTCATCCAAATTCATGCATGCATTCCAAATTGATATTTCTTTAATAAATATAGGTTTTTATATTTTTTACTATAATTTTATATATAAAAAGTGAACTTATCTTGGGTCATACCTTGAAAACGATTGATCGCTTATCAGGCTACAATTTAAAAAATATACATTATGGGGGGAGTGTTTGACCCCATAGCCAATTATTATCCTCAATCAAATGTATTCCTAGAATAATGCAATTAATGATCTTCATTCGTGAATAAAATATTGTGATAGAAGGGTAATACTTGTTCTGAGATTGTCAAATGATTAATTAATATCTATTAGTAAAAATAAGCCTAACTTATTATATATTTAAATCATAGATTATATTTTTTATAACATTTTAATGCTAGTTATACTAATTAATTAATAGATTTTTTTAAATAAAAAAACAATATTTATTTTATCTTTTAAATAAATTAAAATTAAAATTAAATAATTAATTAAATATATATAATTTGTTTTTTTAATGATTGGCCTTCATTTATAAATATTTATATAATATTATTATTATTATTGAATAATTTTTTTGAATTATAAATATATCTTTTTCTTCTTATGAAAATGATTATCTTAAGCATTTTAATACTATAAATACTTGTTTAATCTCAATGAAATAAATCGACAACTATTCTTTATTATTTTAATTATCATAAATAATTTACACACATAAGTAATCAAAATAAGTCGTATTATATATTTATTTAGAATTGTATTAATCGAAGCATATATAATATGTCTACAATTTCAAAAATCTTAATTAAATTGTTAAATATCAAATTTATAATTATTTATATTATGTTATTTATTATTTTACTAATTATTTTATTATTTTACAATATCAAGAAATAACAATAATTTATATAATTTTTGAAATAATAAAATCATAATTTATAAAATAATTAAATTTCTCACTCATATTCAGTATATTAATTAATTATTTATTTATTTAATAAACTTTGTTTTCTTCATTGTATTTGTAATTATTTAAAATTAAGAACATTCTTAACAAAAATTAAATAAATTTAAAAATTACTTTTTTCATTAAATAATAATTATAATCAAAACTCTTTTATTATTAATAATTTTCATTAAATAATAAAAGTATTCATTAAACTACTTATTCAGCAGCTGTTAATAAAGTTTACTTTCATTCTCTTTAACAGAATTGCTCTACAGACCTTTATAAATTATAAAAATTAATATAATATAATATAATATCGTTTAGTACATTAAAGTATTTATGCTTTAATATATTTATAAAAATGGGTTTTATTTTTATTTAAAAATAATATCAATAAGTTTTATGTATATTATTAAAATTATTCAAAATGTTAATTTTATATGTAATTGTTCTAATTTTTCTTAATATGTATATAAAAGGCTGAGTCTTCAATTATATATATATATTTAGAAAATTTTCGAATTTTTAATGTTTTAAATATATATTCTAGAGTAATTTAAAAAGTTTTATGCTAATTTGAATATTTAATAGTTATAAAAAACATTTACTAAGCAATCAAACTTTTTTAAAACTTTGGCATTTTTATTTTATATCCCAATGATTTGGCAATAAATATTTGATCATTATATTAATCTCAGTACTGAATTATGTAATATACAAGTTATAAAATAATTCAATAAGTTATGGTAGTTTATGCAATACAATTCTTAATCCATATATTTACTCTTCTTTTTTTTATCAATTTATCTTTAATTACAAATTAAATTACATTGGAAAATATACAAATATTAAGCATTTTCAAATAAAATTTAATATATAATAATAATAATAATAAAAATAATATAACTTTGCAGTTGTTACAATCTAAAACACTCCATACGTTTAATATTAATTTTTTATTATTGAATTGTTTCCTCAGTTTACATGACTGACAGTCTTTACCCCCAAAATTTCTAAATATAATAATTGTCTAATTTTAATTTTTATTACAAAATTCTAAAATAATATTTAAAAATTTATTTTAATTAAAATAATTAAATTCTATATTTATTCTCAAGAATTAATATAGTAATAACTCTCTTAATTTAATAAAATAAGGATCAAATAGATTTAATGTATTTAATAAATATAAATAAGATAAGTAAAATAAAGGTATAATCATTACTAATCCTTCTTCATAATACTTATTATTTATTTAAGTTTTTATTAGCTCTGTATTCATAGTTTGCAATATTTATTATTATAAAAGAGGTTTAAAATATATAATTTGAAGGGTGAAGGTCATTAAATTGATACTATTTCTTTGAAAAATAAAATAATTTGTTTGTATATCATGTCGTAAATGTTTCTCTTGAAATTTTTATGCCTACAAAATTTATTAATTAACGAATTAATAAAAGTCTTTTTAAATACATGATTCCATTTTTAATTTTAATAATTTTCTAATTATTTTTAATAATCTGAGAATAGGTTTGATATCAATCAAATTATAAATTATTTAAAGGTCTTATTGACTTTATTATAATACATTAAGAGATTAAAGATAAAAAATCGAATAGGATTTAAGGATCTAAAACAAAATTCTAAAAAAAATAAATACAAAATAAGAACTTAATTAATTAAGTTAAAATAAATAATGTATTAGAATTGTCTAATGAGACAATAATGATATATTTGCTTATGCAATAATTGTAGTTTTAAGTTAAAAAATTTAAAGATTTGTAAGAAATAGTTGCTTAAAGGGTCCCAATTTAAGGCAAAAAACTTTCAATTTCAGTATTATCCGTTATTTGAAAATTATATAATAACATTAAAATCCATTATTCATATATTTATCCCTCAGATCTATCAATATAGAATAAAAGTTAAATTATTATCGAAAGGAGATTAGTTATTCCCTACTATTCCCACTTAGAATTATGCTTAAATACTCGTTTTCATTTATTTTTAAAACCAGAAACTAAAGATAATTAACTTTATAACTAGAAATAGAATGTGTTAAGTTAATCATTTATATAATCAAGTCATGAGTAGGATAGAAAAGTTTAAAAAATATACTTGAGAGAAAAGATCCTTTATAATTCTTTATAAGTTTATTTGATAATAAATGGTAATACCATTCATTGTACAATTTATAAAAAATTCTTTATAATAAATTTATTTTTATTGTATTAACCACCTAATTATAAATAATATCTATAATCTTTTACTAAACCGCTAAAATATACACAATCAAATTTATGTAAAGGAATTATTTGTTGGTTTTAAGTGAACTTCCAAAAATGTTACTTAAAATTTAATAAATTTAAATGTCTAAAATTCAATTTTAAAATTGGATTATTAATTATAAACCTATTAGTAATATTTATTAAGTTATTTTTTATTAATAAATGAGTATTATAATAAAATAATCCAAATATTTTGTTCAAAATAATTTACTAAGATAAGATTGTAAAAAATAATGATATTACTAAGATTATATTATCTTAAGGGATCAAGTATAAAAAAAGCTATAGAATACCATTATTTAATTTTATTTTTCAGATTTTTAATTTTTAATAAGATTAAAATTTTTAATTATTTCTTAAAATGTTTTTAACATTAAAATTTTAATCGTTATAAAATGATTGATTATAATTTAAGCAAATTAAATTTAAAGTATAATATTTTTTATTCTAATGTTCCCACAATAAGAATAACAAAATACAGGAAACTACTTTTTATATATTTTTCATAAATTAAAATTAAATATTTCAAGTGCTAAATCTCTCTTTAATAAATTTTGTTATATATTTCTTCATATAATAGTGATGATTTATTTTATGATAAAAAAAATTGTCAATTTATTTGAAAAGAAAACTAAATAATTGCTTCTAAATAAATATATATTTTATGTTAAAAAAATAAATAACTTTGATATAAAATTATATAAATAGATGATATAACTTTCATATTTTAGTTAAATTAATCAAATTTAATGATAGTTTATATAGAGTGTTTTTAATAAAAATTTCAATTTTATTGATAAATAATATATGAAAATAATCAGATTTTGATTAAATTTTTATTTGCAAATTCTACAGTGTTTTTAATGTTTATAAAAATTATGTTAAAATATATATTTTAACAAATAGAAATATATTTACTAAAAAATATTTTAAACTAATTGAAACATTTTAAACAATTAATGAGAAAGAATTTGCTTTTATTGATTATAAAACAACATTATTTTTATAGTGATAAATAAGATAGAATTAAATTGATTATTAAAGAAAGATATTACTAATATAATTTAAAACTACTATGCTGGCGCTGATTCAGATCAATGCTCTAAAGGTACTGGTGTCTAACCACCAAACACCATTGATTTGGCACCAATCATTGCCGTCCTTGGAGATGCTGAAGATTCAAAGATTATCTATGGCAACACCTTCAATACAATTCATCTATATATGAAGACGGAACTGCTATTCAAACCGCTGAGAATTCTTTCGTTACGTTTATATAAACTAATTAAATAAGTGGATTTTAACTCAAGAAATATCAAGAGAAATAAGTCAAGTCTTTTTTATCTAAATTTTCTTTATTCAAAAGTTAAAACAAGATAATTTATTTAAAAAATAAACTTCAATTTATTTATTCAAGGTACAAAATCATGTTAAACTATCAGCAATTAGTCGCTTTTTATTTAACCTAAGACTTACTAATTAAATCATATAATCTTGAAATTTAGTATTATTAGAAATAGATTTTACTTATTATTTTATGATGTATTTAAATTTTTTTATTGTTAGCATATTTTTTATTGTTAAATATCAATCATTTTGTTCAATACAAATATTAATTGCGAAAATAAGATATAACAAGTCAATGTATTTTTTAGTTAATTATTAATGATGGAGCTTTTATAACATAAAATAAATTAAATTAATAATAGGAGTAAGAATATTTCTTTAAAAATTAAAATTATAAAAATAAAATTTAGCATTAAATTATATCTTTAATATTATGATTATTCTTTTCAATTTTATATAAATAAAACGTTCGAAGATGGATAGATAGTATAATAAAATTATTTATAGGAGAGGGATGTAAATTTATATTTATAAAACTTTATTTTCCAAGAAAACTTTTCTATTTTAAAACAAATTTTTTATTTGAAAATAAACATTATAAATTATTTAATAATCAGAGTTTATTGATAACTTTAAATATAATACTTAACTATAAAACCTAATAAACATACATTTTATGTTTCTTAATTGTTATTTAACTATAATTCTAGCAATTAACATGTTAATTAATAATACACTTCTAAAATTATACATAAAATACATAAATGGAGAAATCGTTTATGACTTAGATAACTTCCAACCAGCTCCAGGTTTCAGATTATTGTAATTCAAGGCCAACACTGAGGATGACTAATATATTTATTATTGCGAATGAAATTAAATTTAATCAAAATCTTATTATTACAATTAAATATAAAGAAAAGTAATAAGCCAATTTCATTTCAAAATTTATTACTTGATCAAAATATTTTTGTATTATTAAATTCTATATAAAATTTCAAACATATAAATTTCATAATTTTAAATATTAAATTTATTTTATTTCAATATTTAACTATAAATATAACTTGCATAATTTACTAAAATTTTCAATTTGATAAATCAGTTTAATTTACTCGCACAGTTCTAAATTATATAATGTAAAAACATAGTTTTAAGAATATTATCATTCATTAATTAAAAATAATTAGAATTTCAATAAAAAAACAAATCAATGTAAAAATAAATAGAATTTATTGCATACAAAAATAAAAAAATGACTCAAGAGAAGTCTATGTTGCCTAACCAGTAATCATTAGACCCAAAAACTTAACTTATATCTCCAAAGTAGAAAATAGTTTGAAAAAACAAATTAATAAAGTTAGAACATTAATCATTGAGAATAAGATATATTAAAACAAAAAAATATCCTTTCAATTATTTGAAATTAATATGCTATAATATATAAAATGTAACTATACGAAGTTAAATATTCTATAAGCTACTATAAGTACACTATTTAAATTTTTTATAATTTTTTATTCATTTAAATATTCTATAAAATTATTTTTGTTGAAAGTAAATCTAGAGTCTGATTCACAAATATACTTTTACTTATAAGATTTGAATTATTATTAGATTTAAAAAGAATTTAAAATACTCAATAATTTACCTCATTCTTCACTCTTTGTCATTCTATTAAATGTAGACAACATTAATTTTATATTAAGAAGGAATTTTCAGAGATTTGATTATAAAACAAATACTTTTAGAGTAAAAAAAATCTAACTTTAATAGTTATAATTCTCATTTTAAATCAACCAGTAAATTTTTTAACAGATTTATAGAGTAATTCTTTCAATTAAATATACTTCTTTTGATCAATTTTTAATATTTATTGTTCTTTATGAATCCAGAAACATAACCAACTTAATTATATTACAACATGGTGTAAATTAAAATTAAAATATTTTACAGGAATGTTTTGAATTTTTTTAAATTAATAGTTAATTAAAAAATGATGTATCACTGAAAATGATTTCCCTAAGATTATTGGAGATTTGGATAATATTACATATTATATATAAATAATGACTTCAACCAATATGGAGCTGAATAATTAATGGGTAAGTTAATTATAATAGAATAATAGAAATTAAAAAATCGGTATTAAATGATGTAAAGTTTAAATAATAACAATATTGTAGTTAATTTTGATATGGTATTAATTATAATCTAAATTAATTCATGAATTTAGTTGCTTTTATTTAGTAAAATAAAATCAAATAAAAAAGTAAGCTATCAAACTTTTACTTAAAAACCCATTGATCAATTAAGACATGAAGATTGGGGAAAATAGAAATTAAATTAAAAACTAATAATTATTGGCTAATATTAAATATAATTAGGCTAAAATCTAATTTACACACCCTGATTGGTTTATTTTATAAGGACAATTAATCGAGCCAATAGTTTTAATAATTAGCCCAATATTAAAATTGTAAGCCAATAATAATTAATTTTTAATTTAATTTCTATTTTCCCCAATCTTTATGTCTTAATTGATCTATGGGGTTTTAAATAAAAAACAAACTTGTAAAATATTTTAACTATTTTTAACTTTAATGAATGTTTAAACTTTATTTAATTAAAAAAAAATCTATGCAAATACCAATTCCAAATTAGTCATAATAAAGCTAACGGTAACACTGTTATTTGCGGTTCAACTAGTTCAGGTGCCTATCCAAATTCATTCTTTACCACCGAGTATAATATATATTAGTAAAACATTTAAAATTCTATATATGATCATTAAATTATTCTTTTTAGTATAAATTTGATAAAAGAAATGGAATAAATTATTTTTAAGTATTTTATTTTTTAATTTTTTAATTTTTTTAAATATAGTAAATCTTACATTTAGAAATAGTGTATTTATAAAAACTGTTGATAATTATTTCTTTGAGAAATATTTCTTTAATTTACCGTGAAAAATAAACTAATCTGTGAAGTGAGTTTGCTCTATTCTTGATACTTTAATTTATTAAGAAATATTCTAAATTTAATAAAATAAGATTCAATTAATATCCCAAAAAACGATTAGTTATTTATAATAATAAAAAAATGTTATTTAGCAAATTCCCTATTAAATTTTTAATCTATTGTTGTTTTTTATATCAAACTATGTTAAGAGCCAATAAATTAATTTAAATGCTCTTGATGAAATTTTTACTATATAATTTTAATTTAAAAATTGTTTACCAATCAGGGATTGACAACAGCTTTCTATATAACAAGAATAGTCTTATTATTTCCTTAAAAGATACAGGCTACAAATTAAATAAATCCTAAGATTTCAGAACTGCAATACAATTCTAAAGCATTAACAAGAAAAAAATAATTAAATATAAAGTTTCTAATACTTCTATTATTTTAAAAGATAGAAAATTATCAAGAATAAATAAGTTGTAAAAAAGTTTACTCTAGTTTACTAGGATAAGATTAAACTTTTTTTAATTTATACTAAAATATTAGAAATTACAAAGAATATATTGAGATATCTCATATCAAGATAACTTTTTATTTATAAATGTGCAGTATTTCCTTAAATATTTAAATTTCTCAAAAGTTTATATTATTTTCTTCTTTATTATATTTTGTGCAAACATTTAAACTTTTCAAAAAAAAATAAATTAATAATCTCAAATAATTAATGAAATTATGATATTTGCATAATTTAATTAAAAATAACTTCATTTGTTCATAAACTCTTTTAAAATATCATTTATAACATATTTTTTATTTTTAATTAATAGTTATACGACACTGCAACAAATAAATTTTATATAGAATTATAATTTAACTTAATTTATTTATTAAATTTAAGATTTTATTTATGTTTGTAAAATATATTTATATATTTTCATTTACTAAATTAAGGTAAGAAAGCTTTAGAAATCTGGACTGTTTTAATTTTTCTTAAATTATATTATTATTATTATTTCTTAATACTAAAATGAAATTAATACTGGGCAAACTAGATTAATATTGATTACATTCAGTCTTTTATTATAGATCATAATAAATTTATTAAGCAATAAATTGTTTAAAAAACTATTATATAAGTATAATATAAAAATATATTTATTATAATAAATATTTATTTTTTAATTTATTTTTATTTTCGATATTTATTGTAATAATAATAAATAGAACTGCTCTTAATCTAATGTTTATTATTTATTTTAGCGTTACTTAATAGGATAATTTACAGAGGGTAACCTAACAAAAATTATAAAATTTTACATATAAAAGAAGTAGGTATTCATTTTAAAAAAGGTTCAGTTGAGAAACAATAACGGGTTAAGAATCATAAATATTTTAAAGGATATTAAGACCAGATGATCAACTGATTTTTGTTTTATAAAAGTTTTCTCTAAATAATCAACTTCAATTTAAAACCATAAGTCTATCTAAGTCTTTATTTTATTAATATTAAATAAAACAGAAAGGTTATTATATTTAAAGAGTGATTGAATTAGTATCTTTTTCACTGTTTTTTATCATGCCACAACATCATTCAATGTTTGCTTTATATTACAAAATGATATGATTGATTAATTCTAGAATTCAATTATCTACTACTTCATTTACTATAATCTAATGTCTAACTTAGATGGAACTATCTATTGGGCTTACACTCATAAATTAAATTATAAATATTTAAAATTATAATTATCACAATATATGTTTCGACATTAGATAGTATACATTAAGATTTGGATAAAATTTATATAATTAAGTTAACTTTTTTAATTTGTATAAATAAAAATTATTTAACTATAAATTTTAATCATTAAATTTTAAAATGTATTTTGACTGCTTCATTCATTAAGGGAGCTAACTACAACTACGAAGCTGATATGGTTTACACCCAATAAACCAATAAAAATAAATGAGTAAGATATTATCTTATTTATCATATTATAAAATAATTCAAAATTCTATTTTGCCATAAACACATTTTTAACTTTTTATTATATTTCTGTCATTTTAAATAATTTTTAAAATACTTAATTTATATTGACATGTTTTAAAATTTCGATCGAAAAAATATCAATATAAATTCAATTCTAAGGTCTAATATCATTCTATAAATATCTAAATTAGCTAATAATCGTTAATATAAATAAATAATTTTTTTTCCTCATATATATTTAAAATTATTAATATCAAATACAAGCAAACTTTAATTGCAAAATTACTTTACAATTTTTATTGCTTCTAAGATTTAACACATTTATAATAATTAATTATTAAACTTTAATTAGTTATATAAAACATTAGCAATAGTTTATTTTCAAAGTATAAAAAATTGTTTTCTTAAAGAAATTTCTAAATATATATATACACACAATGTTGCTTGTTGCATAATAAAAATATATCTACTTTTTTCCTTTAACACTCTAAATAATATTTTACGAGAAGATACAAAATAAGTAACTTGCATTTTTATAATAAATTGTCAAAGATTTTTTTTATAATTATTAAATAAATTATTAAGGTCTCATAATTAATCTTGAAACTTAATTATAAAGCAGATTGAGAAATTTCTCATTCTCTTACAATATAATTTAGAGAATTTTTTTCTTATTTTTAAATTAGCTTTTGTTTAAATATAATAAAATATTAGAGAATGATTGCTAATATAAATTAAATTTTTGTATAAATTAATGCCTTATATAATATTGCGAATATAAGAGTCTCAAAACACAAACTTATTGTTATTTATTAAAAAGATATTCTTAAAGCAAGAATATTGATATTTAATTTGGTTTCAAAAAAATTAATTTAAATTTTTATCAATCTTAAGAAAGCTAACAATTATAATAAAATCACTATAAAATATTATAATTAATTAAGAATATATATATATTACATTTCCGATGACAATAAACTAGGAAAATAATAAATAATGTTTATTTTTTAAATCTTTGTAACTTTCTAGAATTTATATATGGAAAATATCAAGCAAATAATATAATTAATTTAAGAATGGTTTTGATGTTCAAAAGCAAATTATGATTACTAATATCTCTTGGTATAATATGAAAAGCAAAGTATTATTTTTGTTAATAAATTATACAAAAAATAATTAAAACAAATATTTTAGTTAATTATAATAATATTTAAGTATTAAATGTGCTATCACTGATGAATTATAAAATATTATGAATTATAATTAAAAAACATAAAAATAAAAAATAAAATTTAATATTTTTGTCAATTAAATTAGATGTATTAATGTAAAAAGTTATAGTAATATTATGATAAAATACATATTTTTAAAGTTTAATGATACAATTCAATATTAAACTTATCATAAAACTATTTTGCAATAATTTCATTCATTTTTACCCAAAAAATATATATAATATAAATCAGATTATTATATCACTAAATAAAGTTAAATGAAATTGAAAATATTTAATGCTTGAATTTAGTAATTTGATCAATTATTATTTTTAATTTCCATGATGATCAATTATACGTTTACTCATTACTTGTTGTAGATAAGGGTGCTTCTTCAATCACGAATAAAGGGATTTAAAATTACTAATAAAAATTTGAAATGATAAAAAAAATGAAACATAAACAAATAATTAAAGGTAGTTTTCGATTGAAAATTAAATTTATGAAATAAAATATAGCATAAAAATATTTATACAACATTATTTTTCTTCTAAAAAACATAATTTAAACCTTACTTTATAAAATAAGTTAGAGTTATTTATAAAACACATAAAAGATTTAATGAATATATTAAATTGCTTAACTCTCTATCTTAAACTTAATTAATATTGAAGATGTCTAATAATTATAGAATATCAATCAATATATTGGATAAATTCTATACTTTTAATTTGTTGCCTAATCTTATTAGAAAATATCAACAAATAAAATTGTTTCATAAATAAGACTTTCAAAATTTAATTCATTTCATAATTTTCAATGTAATCTTTTAATTATTTTTTCTCATAATATTTAAATTTTCAAGGAAGATTAATAATTTTGAAAATTACACACATTAAATTAATTTATGAGTTAAATCTTTAAGTACATCTTTCATTAAGGATATATTTTATTCATTAATGCTGATATTAAATCGCCTTATATAAATAATGAATGATTATTTTTTCTAAAGCTATTCTATTTCATTTTTAGAGCAAAACTTATTTTCAATTTAATTATAAATATTTATCTACTTTATTATATTTTATGTTACTTCTTTTCAAATGAAACTTATATTAAAATACAATATTTCAAAAATTAATTTGTAAAAATAGTTTTTGCTATTAAAAATAATAGATTTAGCATAATAATAATATTTTAAAATATATATTATAATTATTTAAATATTTTCTAAAATTAAATTATAATACCTCTCTTGAATGACATTGTAATTTAGAATATCATACTTTATAATTTTAAATATCTTCAGATTTATCATAAATTTATATTCATAAAGATATTAATCTTGTAATCGTTAAACAAGAATACGGATATGGTCAATATCGTAAAAAAGGTTTTATAAGAATTATTGATTTAAACAATTAATTTATAAAATCAAGCGAATTAAGAAATTTGATAACGGAAAATTTTCTGACAATTTTGTTTAAAATTAATTATGGTTAAAATATTTCTAAAATAGATTTGAATTGGAAAAATTAGATAAAATAATCAAAAATAAAAACTGAAATAATTATAACTGCAACTAATATCAGTAGTTCATAGATCAAATTTGGTCATAAGTACTTATTCTTATGTTCCTCATGGTACTTCATTACTTCTCAATGTAATTCTTTTTATGTAAAATGTAATTTGACCGGTTTGGCCAGTTTGACCGATTTGGCCGGAGATTTTTGTAGTCGAATTCCTCGGATTTAGAAATTGATCAAATTATTATAAAATCTAATAAATAAATATAACTAATAAAAATTGACTGGTTTTACCATTTGACCGATTTTACTTGGGAATACTTCTGGTCAATTAAGTTATTTAAGCATAATTGAATAGTGTAGAGTAAATGCAAATATATAAATTTAGATCTTAGTTTTTTCTAATTATATAAAATGGCTAAATGTTGTTTATATTTTTTCTTCTCTGAGTCGTTGTGCTGCTCCACTTATCATTATCACTTCTATCTCATTATGACATGTTCTTTAATGAGTTTCTTTCAAAAGTTTCATCTTCTTCTAGGCGCTTCATAAAGTACTTTTCCAAGACTACTGTGTTAAACTGCAACTTTAAGCTTTCGCATTTCAACACTTCTGTGAGGTCGATCAAATGCCATCTCACCTCAAATTAATATCCATCGATGTCTTGGAACTACTTTAGTAGTAATTTATTAGTGTTGATCACTGCAAAACTGTCTATGTATTCTAATTGAAAATGCTCATACTTAAATTCAGTTGATTATCCTTTACCTTAAAGTAGTCTTTTCATCTTCGCTACTTTATCCTTGCTAAAGAAATGTCTGTCGTTCATTTCATCCACAAAAACAATTTGAGGATGGAACTTGATTGGTATGAACTAAAGCTTGAAGTAGGACTAGCCCTCTCATCACAGAATATCACACACGAAGATTTGCTAGAGCATCTTGACAATACTTGACTTTAAATATCTGCTATCCCATAAAGCCAAACACAGCATTTCTAAAGATCACTCCTTTATGCTATTAAATTACAAAAAAGCATCTAGCGCTTCGCCATATCCCCATTTCTAAAACTATTCCTGTGTGGCTATTCTATCATTATACTTCTCATAATTCTTTAAGATGAATACTTGCAGAGATTCTAATTCAGGTATAAGTTTTTTCTCTAGCATTCCTGATCCAACAATCATATTCGAAACTCCTCTCAATCTACTATCGATTTCTTAGATCTAGACAAAGTCATTGTAATTGCACCAATTCATCCTTAAAAAGTCTGCAAGATTATGTATATCCTCTTGTTTGAGTAAACTTGTGAACTCCGTTAACATCTTTTTCTTAGTTTTTGATGGAGAAAGAGTTGAATTGCCTTTAGAGTTTGCTATACTGGCAGATTTTTCCTTATAATTTGCAAAGCTATCTTAAATTCCAGCAATAACGATAATATCTTGATCCGTTTAAAAAAGATCTAGCAAACATTTTGCCGTTATTTTAATGTCAATTTCCTTAAGAATCTTTTTTCCTAGACTATTCGCTTGCTTGAAATGATTTATTTGTAGGCCCCTTGTAAGTTTGTGGCATTATATTTCTAGTTATAACTATTTTTCTTAAACATCCTGATATCTGAATACATATTCTATTCTATCATTCATTTCTTTGACCTTACTAGTGATAGCTTCTGAGTTTTCATGACCATAGGGAAAGTAACGCTCGTAAGAGTTAGTAATTTTATAGTTCATTGGTTGAGAAGAAAAATATTACTATTTTAGAAGTAAGAATGTACTATTTATCTAATTTACTGCTAGTTTAATGAAATAATTAAATAAATTATTAGAATATAACTATTTAATTATGCTTAAATCACTTATTTGACCAGAAGTATTCCCAAGTAAAATCGGTCAAATGGTAAAACCAGTCAATTTTTATTAGTTATATTTATTTATTAGATTTTATAATAATTTGATCAATTTCTAAATCCGAGGAATTCGACTACAAAAATCCTCGGCCAAATCGGTCAAACTGGCCAAACTGGTCAAATTACATTTTACATAAAAAGAATTACATTGAGAAGTAATGAAGTACCATCAGGAACATAAGGGTAAGTACTTATGACCAAATTTGATCTATGAACTACTGTTATTAGTTGCAGTTATAAATATTTCAGTTTTTATTTTTGATTATTTTATCTAATTTTTCCAATTCAAATCTATTTTTGTAATAGTAAGATAAAGGTTTTCTGCGACTATAGTCTGAAAGGAAATCAAAATTTATTCATGAATTATTTATATTAGTTTCAATTAAATATATTAAAGTTATAAATATAATATATTTATTTAAAGGACAGGAATTATAAACCTCTTTTTAGTATTATAATTTCTTGCATTATGTAAAAAACTAAATATGTCATTTTGAAGAGCTTTATTTAATTTACAATATGTATACTCAAAGAAGATCCCAGGAGATTATATTGGCATCTAATCAGGATTTGTTCTTATCAAATATTGAAAACTATTTCAGCATAATATATTTATCAAGCAATATTTTTTAATTTATCAGTTTATATAAATAAGTTATTGATTATTTTAAAAAGAAAATTGAAGTATTTTGGATTATTTTGAATTATAAGAAGGTAAATTGAATTAAGTTTTTTTTTTCATTTAAACTAAAATTATTCATGAAAATGAAGCTGATTTATTTATTTTAATTCAACTTAGCCATTTCCAAGCTGATTCTCTTGTCTCCTATGCCAACATTTTAAATTATATATATATATATATATAAATATATATATATATATAAATTAATTAATATCTTTTAAATAAATTATGAACATAATTTACTGATTCTTCGTTGATTAGGTGAATTAATATTTTTATCTAATATTAATATAAGTAGAAATTTATAAGTCTTTAATGGTAGGTAAGTGAGAAAATTGGTTTTTTTAATTATTGGGAAAAGAGTAATAAAATTCTTAAAAATAATTGAATTGCCAAATAAAACGTGTAATTTACAAATCATTATACTCTTTATAATACATTTATTTTTAATATTAGATTTTTCTTTTGCTCATTCATTTACACTCTAAAGTTTATTTTCCAAGTCTTCTCAAAATTTTATTAAATTAAAAATTTTAGTCTTATAATTTATTTTTCCCATATATCAATACAAAATCTCATTTCTTAAAAGCCTTAAAAGAAAAATAATTAGTTTAATTGGTAATATCTTCAGTAAATTGATATAGAGATACAATTTAATTTTAATTTTATAATTATATATCTTCAAAAAAATATATCTTCAATATAATTATAATTGAATAATTTATAAAATCTTTGATATTAATTGTTTAGAGTTACAGAATATCTATTGATATAAAATATTCTTGGTTTTAGAGAAAGCCTAATTAATTTACAATGAATGATTATTTCATATGTTCTTTAATTTAAATATAATAAAACGATTTATATGTTAAATGAAAAAATATTTTTTTAAAAAATGTTTGTAATCTGTTCCATAATATCCAAAAAGCAATCCTTACTCTGTAATAACATTTATTAATTTTTACTTTTGTAAATTCAAATTAAAATAATAAGTCTTACAAAAATAAAATATATATTTTTATAAAGCTTAATTTCTTAATTATAAATTATTAACATCGCTAAGTATGATGCTGTTAGCGGAGAGCAAATGGAGAGTATCTAACAATACTTTAATGTATTTTTTTTAAAGATTATCCAATATTACAATTTATTATAATTATTTTTATATACTTATAATTTATTATAAATTAAAGGTGACGATACATGGATTCTTCAATTAAAACAATAATTTGTAATAAATTTAATTAAAATTAACTAAGTTGTTAGATTAATTATTCTTTTTACTATTATAATAATTGGGTATCAAATATATTTAAAAATAATTATATTAACTTTTTATTTAAGAAATTATTAATTGTATCCTCAATCGATATCTGAATTATATTTTTGTGGATAATGTAGTAATAGATTAGAAGGACGTTTTTTATTAAATTATCCGATCACTGCATCATAAAAATTAAATATAAACTTCTAATTAGGGCAGAATTATTATGTCTCTAATTTGATTAGTTTGCAAATAATTTTAAAAGTAAAATCAGCTTATTTGCGGATTCTTTAATAGAATCTATAAATATTTTATTGGATTTGTATTTTTTAGCTGCAATAATTTTCATTGAATTATCTTAAGATTTCCAATTTATATTATTTAAATTCTGCTATAATTTTAATTAATTAACAATTTTACACTATGTAAAAAGTTAATCAGTTTTATTTGGTTAGTTAATTTTTAATTTCCCTCCAAATAAAAATAAATATTAAATAAAATTGAAAACTAATAAAAAAACAAATAAAATCTTTATGATAAATTCTTTTGGTTTATAATTCCAAACCTCCAAGGAATGAAAATACATAGAACTTTATATTTTATTAGTATCTACCAACTTTATTTATTATAGCTACTACACTGACTTGCTATTATTATATAAATAGAAATTGGTTTGAAAAATTATTTTAATATTAGTATAAAACGATGTAATTAAATTCCTAGAATTACCAAAATTAAAAAAATTAAGCAAAGATTTTCAAAGAATGAAAATAATATTTCATTTTGGATATCAAAATAATTTTATATAGGAAGAATACTTGGGCGTAAAACTATAATTTAGTCATATTTAGCATCACTTAGAAGTTTAAATTTTAAATATAAGTTTAATTATATAAATTATGTTTCTTTTATTAAGTAAAAACAAAGGAAACATGACACTTCACTCATAAAATCGAAACTTAAATACAAATTAACATTTTTAAAAAATCATATTTGGAAGTAGATCTTAACATCCATAATTAAAAATTAATTAAAGAAATTTAATATCTTAAGTTTATCTTTATACTAAGTTAGTAATTCTTAAACTATAGAGAAAAAAATCATAAATCATTTTATTTATAATAAAATATCTTGAAACTATCTATTAATTTAATCAATCTTTAACTTTATATAAAATTTTTCAATTTTATAACGTATTTGTGTGGAAATATTAAATTTAATTAAAAAGTATGTTTTTTAGTTAATACAATAACTAGATCTTTTTCTCACTATTAGATATTTACTTCATATTAATTTCAACTTTAAAATTATTGAATAAAGAATAGATTTATAATGCTTATTTTTAACTCAATTTTATCTATTTATTAAATTATTTTTCTTTGTTAAAACCAATTTTGTATAAATATTTTTGCCAATATAGCAGATTTCAACTTTATAACATTTAATTTAACTTCATTAATGTAATATATTCTTTAAAAACTTATTATAGACATAAAAATATTTTAATTGTTATTAACGCTATATAAATTAATAAAAATCTTGATAATCTCTATGAAAATTAATATAATTAAGTAATGTAAAATAATTATGAAAGATATCTTATTCAATTTATGAAGAATTAGATATTTAATAAGGTTCAACGACATTCAATACAAATTAATTATTAATATATAATAAAATACAATATTGACTTATAAAAACTTATTATAAGCAGGATTAAGAATGGAAATTTCTTTGGTAATTTTACTATCCATAATCTTTTGATTTCTTATTATATATAAGAAGAAAGAAATTAATATTATCTTAAATTTTATATTAATTTCTTATGTATTATTAATAGATCGAAAAAAATAAAAGAATATTATTTTTTATCTTTATAATACTATTTCGTCAATATAAAATTGAAAAATATCTTTAAATATAAATAAAAATCATAATTATACAAATACGATACAGGGAAAATTATTTTTTAAGTAAAATTTATGCTTAAATTTTACAAAATTTTCTCAATTATAATATAAAATTAAATAATTAATATTCAGGCTAATAGATGTTGGAATTCATATAAATTAGAATTTAATTTAAATGCTTAGAAATATTTTTATTACATATTACACTCTGTTAATAAAACATGTATCATTTAAGGGGTTAAAACTTCACATCTTCTGCAATTAAACATAAATCTTCTTGTCTTCATTAGTGACTATAATGGCATAAATAAAAATTCTTTATATCTTTCAAATAACTTTTAAAAATTATCTTTTGAGATTTTGCTAAAAAGTATTCTTTGCTTATCTTTTTCACTAAAATAACAATAATAAATTATAATTTAATAATTTTAATAGTAAAGCGAAATAGAGAAGTGTAAAATTAATTTAAGTTTCTATTTAACAAAACAAATCAATATATTTTGTAATATACAAAGGCGAAAGTATTTACTTATTTTTAAAAATCATAGTTAAAATTAAAAAAGAATTTATCCCAGTAAAAATATTGAAATAATGCTTGATAATATTTAAAAATGATATTCTCATAGATTATTATATATATATTAAATTCTATAATTAATATTATGGGGTGAAAACTTCGTTTCCATTTTAAATAAATTTACATTTATAATATCTACTCTTGGCAACGCCATTGGTGTTGTAGATTTTATATTTATCATTATCAAATGTAAATTATTTTAATCAAATTAGGCCTTTTTGTTTATATTTATTACTTTATTCTTTTTATTTTTCATTTTATTAGTTCTTAGTATTATAAATCGATAATTAATTGTAAAATATATTTATAGATTAAAAATATTGATTATAAATATTGTTCAGTTAATGTTTTTATAATAATTAAAAAAATATTATAATTTTTTATTAATAGTTTAATGTGACTAAATGTTATTAAAATTTATAGATGAAGTTTTATAAAGCATATTTATTCTAAAATAAAAAATAATTTAAAAAATTTCTGAAAGTTTTTATTTTTATCTCCATCAAACCAGAATGAATTTTAATTGAAAACGAATTTAAATATTAATCAATTAATTATTATTTCATATTTTTCAAATAATTTGTTTATTATTGTAGGAATACATTTGATTTGGGAAAAATAGTTAAAATTAAATTTGTGGCAGTTAATTTCCTGGAAACCTTGGCAATATGGTACTTGTTCGATAGAGAATTTAAAATTAGCTGGACTTTACTATTGGCGGTACCCCTCTATCGCATCCCTGAAGCAAGATAACTCGACTTTAATTTAGGCATTAAAATCAACTAAACAAATTACCCAAAATTAAAGTCGAGTTATCTCGCTTCAGGGATGCGATAGAGGGGTACCGCCAATAGTAAAGTCCAGCTAATTTTAAATTCTCTATCGAACAAGTACCATATTGCCAAGGTTTCCAGGAAATTAACTGCCACAAATTTAATTTTAACTATTTTTCCCAAATCAAATGTATTCCTACAATAATAATAATAATTTATTAATATTCTAAAATATATAGAGAAAAAATTATTAAATTCAGTTTAGATATTACTGGTCCAGCTGCCATTGAGAGTTCGTATTCTAATATATTATATATTGAGTTGAAATTATTTTATTTTATGTATTTTTCTTTTTTTGTTACTTAATACAATAAGTTTACATTTTTTTAATTAATGAATTTATAATTCTAAAAGTAAATTACAATATTTTTATATAACTTTCAGTCTATTGGGAACAAAAACTTTATAATCAATTTTATTATATTGATTTATAATCATTTGTTGAATTAAAAACTTATTTTTAATAAACTCTACCCAGAGCAAATCAGTTTCCAAGTTATTTTTTTTAAACTTCCCAGAAGCACTCGAACACCAGATTATATTTTATAAAAAACTAATGAATTGTAATATTTTCCATAGTTTATTTAAATAAATAAGTTAATTTTTACCAATAATAAATATTTATTTAATTTGTATTATTTTAGTTAGGCTTCTTGCGATTAAATTTCTTTTATAACTATAAAAAAAATTGGCTATGGGGAAGCATCCTCCCCCCTCATAATGTATACTTTTCATTTTCTAGTTTGATTGAGTTTTTTACGCTGAGTAATAGTAGCTAATAAACATGGGGTGTACGAGCAATAGTTTGGAGCTATGGCTTCATCAAAGTCACTTTTTATATATATAAAAATCATTATAAATTTTACAAAAATTTGCAAATTTTTCACAAAATTTAGTTTCTCTAAAATTAACGATTTTAGCATTTTTTTAAACTATTTTAACAAATTACATCTAATTTGTTATAATTAATATTTAAAAATCATTCTAATTTTCATTGAAGATTTTCATAAAGACTATAATAGTTCACATAATAAAATTATAACAAATTAGATGTAATTTGTTAAAATAGTTAAAAAAATGCTAAAATCATAAATTTTAAGAAATTAAATTTTGTGAAAAATTTGCGAATTTTTGTAAAATTTATAATTATTTTTATATAGAAAAAAAGTGACTTTGATGAAGCCATAGCTCCATAACTATTGCTCGTACACCCCATGTTTATTATCTACTATTACTCAGCGTTAAAACTCTATCAGACTAAAAAATGAAAAGTATACATTATGGGGGAGGAGGATGCTTCCCCATAGCCAAAAAATTAAAGATTCAAATTTTATTAATTTTTATTTTTAACAAACTTTGAATCGTTAAGTTAATTATAATGAATAGTTTTATAGGAATATTTTTTTCCAACTATTTATTGTAGAATCAAGCTTAAAGTTATTAAACTCAAACTTGAACAAATAATATTTTCAGTTGTATTATATTAAGTTTATGTTTTCTTATCTTTTTAAACGTTATAGGTTATAAAAATTCATAGAAAAAATTTTTAAAAGTTATATCTTGAATTATTTTGATAAAACCTCTTATATTTAAATTATGATAGAATTCTTGATAGAAAACACTGAAATACAAATAGATTTTCATAAACATTGAAACCTAGCTACACAACTATTCAAAAGTTTTTATGGCCAGACAATTAATCATAAAGGTTGTCTAATCACAAGAAATCAAAAAATAAACTAATAAAGATATTAGAAATGAATGATATTTTAAAGTATTTAAATTTAATTTAGCAAAAAAAAATATTAAATCCTTGAGCATAATATGTACTCTGGCTAAGGTTTTGAGTTCTTAACCTGGTTTTTATGGAATATATATATAAATTTTGCAATTTAATTGTCAAAACTAGAGAGGTTTTTTCCTGGACAAATAAATAATTTAAAAAAATCTTGATGCTAAAAATCATATTATTTATAACATTTCTTGGATTCTCATGGATGAATTATTTTGTGAGTTATCTCCTAGAATGACCATAATTGGTAATTATAATAGGAAATTAATAATAATTTTATTCAATTTGTTTACAACTAATTAACTTATTAAGATTATAATTTTTAATGAATAGATATTTGCTCTCATATTTTTATTGAAATAAAAACTACGACTGTCATTTTATTAAAAAAATCTGCAAAGTATTTAGAGTAAAAATTTATAAATGTTCAATTTGGTACCATAGACATACACTCTATTTGAAATTTAAGAAGATCAGCATTTATTTAATGGGATTAACAAATATAGAAAAATAAAAAAATACAGAAATGTGATCTATAGAAATTCATTCATTTTAAATAATAGAATGTGAACAAATTTTGAATCATGTTTGGTCAAGAAAGAATTAAAGTAAAGGTTAAATTTAAGAAATTTGAAATATTTTCAGAAGAAAAATATATTTCTAAAACTAATAGATTAAATTATTGCGATCCTAATTTAAATATATGAGCTATATAAATTATCTAAACTTTTATTTGTAGCGTATTTTAAATCTTGACTGAGTACAAATCCCATTAGCTATATGCCTTATTTCAAGGGATAATTGAAATACTTTGCAATAAAATTTCAATTGAAAGTCTAAAAGATATATCAATTCAGTGTGCAATTTATTTCATTAACATCCATTTTTTAAAAAATAGTTTATTTTTAATTATACTTGGATCATATTGAATTTTAAATTATAAACTTAATCTTTATACGATTTAATTTTAAACTTGGATGCGATATTTATTATATAAATAATTTTGACATTGAATTAAAATAATATCAATAATATTTTATTTTTATAAATGCTTAAAAATGGTATTGAATTTTCAAATAAATAAAGTTTAATAAATCTGTGATACTTTTGGTACATTATAACAAATAATCTAGCAATTAATAACTAAATGATATTTCACTTTTATTAGTCAATATAGCTGTCATATATATATATATATATATTTATATTCTGACAATAATTGCTAATTTAATAAACAAAAAATATATCCATTTAAAACAAATCCATAATTTTAAAATAATTTCTTCCTTGAAATCGTGTAAAAATAAAAAATATAAAATTCAATTAAATTATTATTTGTTGTGTTCTATTCCGTTTTTGATTTTGGCAATTGAATAAGAATATTACCAATCAGATCTTGTAGAATCCCACAGATTTATCATAATTTTTTACATGTCAGTTAATTAAGGAAGCAGCAGCCCACTTGTTGTTTCCCTCATCAATCATTATATAAATATTTAGAAGCAAAAAGTTTAATTATAGATTATTTTGTTAAAATGTTAAGCTGGGTAATTTAATTATAATTATAGAAATCAATTTGTATTTTAATTAAATGGCATTTAAGTTACCAGAAACAGCACTAGAAAGTTCTACCAACAAGGACTTATCTTGGACGACGCTCAGACATCCTTTTATAATAAATTAAATTTATAATTAAATATAATACCTTGTACTCATGTTTAATCTACAAGGATAGTGAAGTTCATGATGAAGTTTCCATCACTGAGCTAGATATATTAATATCAAGTATTTAAGAAATAGTTAAATTTTTATAATGAAATTTCACAGAATTAATAAATTCTAATAAAAAAATAATCACTTAAATTTATATAAATAATTTAAAACATAAGATAGTAGCGATCTATCTGATAAAAAACATAAAATATTTAATTTTCTGCTCTTAGAAACATCGAATTCAGCAGAGGTTACCTCCCTCTTGAATCTTGCCACATCGAATTCCAATCAGAAAGTGACTACCTCGTTATGGCATTATGGATGAATATTATTTGTATAAATAATACTAAAATTCTAAGTAATTTTAAAATGATTTTATTCACTCTCTTTATCAGAACTAACGGATTCGACTTAAATGAAGATCAACTCTTCATTACTAAATTCTCTGATGTTGAGACTCCAACTTGGGACGAAAATATTAAAAATAATTACCAATAATTTTTATTCATATATTCTCAATAATTGGTATTAAATTAAAACAAACCATGCATAGTATCTGAAATTCAATTCAACACTACCTCCACTTTCTAACTTTCAATGAATAAAATATTATATTTTTTTAAATGAATGGACCAAATGGTGTTAAAGCTATTGTAAAATTTAAATTAAAATACTATTTTTTTTAATTTATTTATATAATTATTAATTAATTAATAACGAGCTTGCTAACTGGCAAATTTTATTATAATTATCTAATCTTTCTTTTTTAAATAACATATTTTTACTGCAAACAATTGATTTCGCATTCAAGCAAGTTTAATAAATATTTATTATTAATTATAATTAAAAAGTATCACTCCTTACTCTTGAATCATACTATTGCAAATAAATTTTACAAATTTATAAATTTATTACTATTGTGTAATGTTTATTTGGTCAATACATTTTAAAGCATAAAATATTGCTGATATTTTTTCAAACTTTTTACAAAAATTCTTCAGATATTAATGATCGATTTAATCTATAAAATTTCATTTAAGGCAATTAATATTAAAATAAAGACTGTTTATTTTCCCATATTAATTATTATTATTCTAAAATTAATATTCATATAAATAGTATTGGATGTAACTTATTTTTAAAAAAAATAATAACTTTCTCGAATAAATAAAATATTTACTATAGATTTATGTTTTAATTGAATAAGATTTAATAAATCTTTGATGATGACCTCTTAACTCTAACCATCACCGCCAACCTTAACGAATATGCTGGTCTTTACTTGTTGAAATACTAGTTTTATTGAGTTTAAGCATTGAATAATATCAAAATAATATACATATAAAAAATTCCTTATTTAATTATTATAGCATTGACTTCAATATCACTATTGATCAAAACATGCAACTAATAAGCATTTAGTTTTTTAAAAGGGCGATGAAGCATAAAATTAATTAAAAATTAGAGTATATTTTAATTTAAATTACAATTACAATATTTAAATAAATATTACAGAAATGTTGATTTTTATCTGTGAATATGTAATTAGTCAATAATTAAATAGTAATATACAGATGTACTATTCTAAAGATTTATTAACTTTAAATACTATAAAGTTTAAATCATTAAATAAAAAAATAAATTGCAAAATCCTGTATTTAAATCAAATTTAAGAAGATGTAATGAAACAATTACTTCTTTAGACAAATTGCAATAATTTTTGTTTAATTTTATGAATTACTATTTCTGAAATGTAAACTAATAATTTAATAATGATTTATAAATTAAAAGCCATCTTCTCAGCTTTCGTTCTTGACACTTCAGGCGTTGAGTTGATTGATCCTACCTACCTCCATAAAATTTAATATATTTTTTATTTTGGTTTCATTGAAGCTAAAGACGCACCTATTCATATTCATGAACTTTTATGACTTTATTATGATCAATACTACATCAATGTGACTGTCAGCGATGCATTCAACACTGACACTCCAAACGTTTACCAAATTAGCTTAGTCGTTATGACTGATTCAGCTCCATATCTTAACTCAGATATCAGCCTTACACTTGGAAACTTCTACGTTAATGTACCCTTCTCTTTCACACTTTATAAAAAAAAATAAAAAAATCATCAATATTAACTATTAGAAGAATATAAATAAAAACTATTTAAATTTACTACTATGGCCTATAGTAATTTACTCCATGTTAAAATTAAATGATTTTTGCTCTATTAAATATTATTTAATTATCATAATTTTCTCATTACATTCATTTTTTAGACTACCAAAATTATTTCTATTTAAATATTAAGATAAAATTTTAACTATTTTATATTAAAATTTATCAATTTCATTGAA
Source organism: Oxytricha trifallax (assembly GCA_000711775.1). Lineage (NCBI taxonomy): Eukaryota > Ciliophora > Spirotrichea > Sporadotrichida > Oxytrichidae > Oxytricha > Oxytricha trifallax. Next base: position 68,411 of record ARYC01018101.1, read on the forward strand.
AATAAAGTTTTTCTTAGAAAATTAATTTGGAAAGCATTCTTTGAGGATGCTAATTTACTTTTCAGTTCTGACTTCTCTGACAATGAAAGTGACGAGCCAATCTTCTATTGCGACATTCTTTCAACTTCTATAAAAAACTTATGTTTTATTGTAGGAAGTCAATCAGTAAGGCTAGAGATCCAACTACTATTATAATTTTACTTTTTTCTTATTCTTTATTATCTAAGTAGAAGCTTTATTTTATTATTGTAAGAGTTTAAAGATGGTAAAAGTAGAAAATAAATATAAAATATGATATTCTGTATTCATAAGAATGAATATAATAATCATTGTTTTATTTTTAAAAAATAGAGAGTAATCTTTTTTATTAAGCTTAAATGACAATTAATTAAGTATAAATTAATAATACTATTCAGCCTTCAATTAAGAGTAGTGAGACAAAAATAATATCAAAGACTAATTGACATAAAATTAAAAAAATAATACTCCATTTAAATACTATTTGAATAATAATATTGAAGGAATTCGGAATTTATGAATTTATTCTAAGTTAAATTAATATCATTTTAATGCTGGTTAATTAAAAAAAGAGTTTTAATATACATACTAAAGAAAATTTTAAATTATTAGACCTTTATACTTAACGAATCTATTTTTTCTCACCTCTTGAGCGAGATATAATCAAATTTTAAAGGTGTGCTAAATTAAGAATTATTTTGGTACAGGGATGTAATAAAATAGGTTCGCCAATAATAAAGTCCAATTAATTTAAAATTCTCTATCGAATGTACTCGAGATCGTCAAAATTGGCAACTATAACTGCCATTAATTTAAATAATATTATTATCCCAATTTTACATGTATTACTACAATAACGCTCTTACATTCTCTGGAACTCCACCCAGTAACGATAATGTTTTAATAAATATTTAAATTAAAAAAATATTGGCAGCTATATCTTTGTGTGCGCTGTTACTGATGTTTATCTTCCAGATATTAACTTCTACCAATTCAGAATACTAAAAAACATACATTAAAATTATTATTATTTTTTAAAAAAGCTGTTATTTGATTTTTATCTCATAAGACCATAGCAATATTAAATTTAATATGTTTATAATTTAAACTTATATTATCTCAATTTTACTTACTTAAATAAAAAGGGAAATTTCAATTGAAAATTTTAATTTATTTGTACATAATTCTAATAAATAAAATAAACTGAATTTTATTATATTTTTTAAATAAAAGAATGAACATCCTTGAAAATCTTAATGATAATATTAATATAAATACTTAAAATAACACATTAAAATAATCTTGAACTTGTTACAAGAGACGTTGAAAAAGTTACATTAGTAAGAACTGAATCATACATTTGGTCAGACCTTCTTATTTCTTGCGTAGACCCAGAAAACCAAGAAATTTCTAGAACCATTCAATAAATATATATATTTATTATATTATTAAGTTTGAATTGAACAAACTTAACCATGATTTCCGAAAACATCGACGGGTTATCGGTGATATCGTGGAACATGGGAGGATCTACAGTTGATTCCATTAATTTTCTCCTGAAAATAATCAGAGAGAAACAACCACATATAGTTTGCTTACAAGAAGCCCGTAGCACCAAAGTTCACTTACCAGGGTACAAAATATTCCAATCAACCACAAAAATTTCAGATGGTCAACATGGCACCATCACACTGGTAAAGGACACAATGGGCAGAGTTGAAATTCTTGACTCCCTCCCGCTCTCAATAGACATCTAATTAATAGATCTAAATCTCAAAATCTCTAACATATATATTTCTCAGTAACATAAGAAATACAAAAACATCTTTGAACAAGAGATAGAGACGAGACTGAAAAATCCATACTATATAGTAATGGGAGATTTTAATTACGTGGCAAAAACTTTTCAAAACACGTATTAGATGACAAGAATTGACGTGACGTCACAAAATGCAATTAACGTCATTGAAAGTAGAGGGTTAAGTTACTCCAGTGCGCACGTTCTTTAATCAGCATCAGATCATTTAGCACTTTTTAAATAATTTAATTTTAAATTTTAAAGTTAATAATAAAAGTGCGTAACAAAATAACTTGCTGAGACAAAACTCGAACTAGAATAAGACTGGTATAACAATAAACAAATTAAACCCAAAATAAGAACAAAGTAAGTATAAACTAATATAATAAGAGATAACGTTGACCAAGTTAAGGACCTTTGGCTAAACGGTAATGCTAAACAAGCTACAAAAATCTTAGAGAAAATTATAGGGTCAAAACCAGCAAAAATAGTCACACAACTAGAAAGTTTGACTAAAGAATAGTCCATCTAGAGTGCTAAACAACACCTTTAAACTCAAAATGCAGGTACCTATTATAAACCACTCACTAACCATAGACTTATATCACCAGTCACTTAATTTATGATGGGAACAGCTTACTACAGATTCACTAGGAGACATAAACTTTTAACAGATACTCTTAGAAATTTCCCAACTGATAAAGCACTAGGCCTTGATAACATCAGTGATAGATTCATTAGAAAGAAAATGAATGCTTTACCATTATTATCTCTAATAGAAGAATGGATCAACGGAAAAGCACATCCACCACCTTGGATGAATGATGCCAACTTAATGCTACTCTCAAAGACAAATAGCCTTACACCTACAATACAAAAAACAAGACCTATTGCAATGTCTTCAGCAGTAAGAAAATTATTTGAGTCAGCTTGGATGAGACTTTTCTCCAGACACTTATGGAGCACCATCCATAAATCATAAATAGGTTTCAGACCTATGGCATAAATGGGATAAAATATAGCCGAGCTTATACAAGAAATTTAAACAAGAAAATATAAATAAATCTGGTTCATAGATATAGCTTCAGCTTTCCCCTCTCCTCCCATGACTCTCCTGATTGACGAAATAGACAGAAGGAGATAGATTCTCAAGGTTAAACTTCCTACTTGAGATCACAAAATTTGATTAATAACTAATTATTAACTTAAAAGGGCTAGTCCCTTACATATATTTAACATATATATTCATCCGGGGGGCCTTGAGCCCCCGATGAGGATTAATTATTATTATTATTATTATTATTTTATATATTTATTATTATATTGTAAAATTATTTAATGCAGATTTTGTAGTTTAATTTTTGATAAATTACCTACATTATCAAAAATAAAAGAAAAAAATTCAAATTTTATTTTGATTGCCATCCATGATGATACCCTCGATGAAGATATAATTTAATATTTTATTATTTTTTATCTAAATTTATTATATCGCTGCAATTGACTATGAAGTCAGAGGTTTCACTTGCTAAATAATTTTTATTAATTAAATATATTTTAAATTTGTCATGAGTAAAAATCTAAATTAGAGTTCAACTCAGTAGATCAAGTAGGTAACTACAAAACAAGATTTTTTAAAGTAATTTTTGTATATAATTTTTCTATAAATATATAATGATCGATATTTCAGGAGTATTCACTGATCCAGAAGGTGATGATGTTTAAAGAAATGAGGTTTATTTTATATTGATGAGCTTATTATCACAATTTTGAGTCCAATTGCTCAAATCATCATCTGCAAAATTATTAGCAATTTTATAATTTATTACAAGAATTGGATATTATTAAACTATCTTTAGAGCTCTAACAAACTTCAATTCCATTCGAGATTTTTCAAATAAAAAAAGAAACTTGCATGACTTGCTCTAATGGAGGTGATACTAAAAATATAAAATTATGTGAATTTAAAATCGTAATTTTTTATTTGAAAATTATTATCTGTTTTTCTCTTCCCAGATGCTAACTTAATCGACTATATTAAAATAATTAAAATTGTATTAATTCTTTTGATTTAATTTATATACGACTTTGAGGTAGAATTCAGCAAGCCAGCTAAAATTAAAAAATAGTCATTTTATTTATTAAGCTGCAGAAATTTCAAAGAAAAATCTTAACTCTTAAGCTTTGGTTAACGCACAAATGTGTACACTTGACTGGACTGCATCAGAGAATCTTGAAGAACTCTACTCACACAACGCAGTCCAAGGAGATGTTGAAGGAATCGTTGGTATCTCAACCAATGGAGTTCCCATCCACTCTGGTACTTCACCATATACATAAATATTTAATAAATTTGTGGAGAAAGTTTCTCTATTCTTTTATCATTCAGCTCAATGCTGATGTTATTGGTACTCGCTCTTTACATGTTCTGAGAGCACATTCTTAACTAAAAGTATAACTAAGTTTATATTTACAACAGTTATCATTTAAACATTATATTCCTTGTAAAAACTTTAACATAACTTTCTTTCTCACTCATACACACTCTCTATATTAATTATTCACTTCTCTCTCTTAATTTGTATGTCTTTATTACTTTTCACACTCCTTCAATCCTAATCGATTTATCCAGTTGAGTAAATATTTTTTCTAAGTAAAAATATGTATCATTAAGGATATTTTAATTATAAATTTATTTTTGATGATCTTTTAGAAATACTGGTGAATAGTTATAAAAAAAGTAATTTGCTTATAATGATTTTATAATTAGAATTTACACTCTTAAAATTTACTAATAAAATTGTCTTCTATTAAATACTTAATATTTCAAATGATCGATAAATAAATTTATCTATTTTCTTACAATTTATTATTGAATTTACCATTATTAGTTAAGAAAGATTTTTAAGAAAGAATAAATCTCATTTATTGGGTGGTGCTAATTTTTTACTTGTTTTTATTTTGAAGCAAAAACCTTTGTTTATTAGAGATTGAGTTAACAAGTTGACCTTCATAATTACAATTGCTATTAAATATAAAGCAAATTTTTTATAATAGAAAATGGAATAATTGCAATCCTAATTAAAATTGAGTCGATCAAAATATTAGTAATATGGGAATATAAAATTATCAGGATATTTAAAAATATTTTGTTATTAATAACAAATCAAGCAAATTTCCCTGAATAAATTGATTATTAATACCTTATTTTTGTAAATTTAAACAAGCGGTGATAACTTTTGAAATTAATATTTAAATTAAATATTAACTTTAAAATTAAGTTTTTTATTTTTTCATTTATATTTATATTGCTATTTTTGTGTTTATTCAAATATATTCTAAATTTAACTCATAAATAAAATAATTTTAAAACTCTACCATTTATTTGATTAATACTATAAAATTTATAGGATATATTTCTATTTTTAAACATTAGTTTTCTTAAAATTATTAAAGTTTCTAAAATAATATAGAGAATTATAAATGTATTTTTGGTATGGTACAAAATAAATAATTAAGCATTTTACATCGCTCTCAATATTCATAATTAAATTGTAAAATTATTCTTATTGATATATTTTTGATAATATTTTGCATCAATTAATTAAACTATCTCGCAAATGAGTGTATAAAACCGCATTAATTATATCATTATCAAACTATATTAATTTAATATTTGTAAAGCTAGCATTATTATATGAATATAGTTTACTTCACTCTAAATTAAAAATAATTTTAAAAAAATATTATTTTTTTGATGTTTTTGCTCTTGAAAATCTTCAATTAAATTTCAATTCATATATTATTTATTATTTTATTAAATTAATTTTATAACTTTAATTAATGCATGAAGAATTGCAAAAATTTATTGTTAATAAATTTAGGAATATATATGTTATTATAATTAATTGATTTGAATAGTATAAGCATATATTTGATATGAATTAATTTATTAATTTTAGCACTTTATATAATAAAAATATATATTGACATTAAAATGAAAAACTAAACAAAGCGATATATTTAATATCTCTATTTATATGACATTTAAAATTATTTATATCCTACTTTGACTTAAATAGGAATTTTGGTGTTATTGACATAATTTGACTTTGCTTAACAAGGGACTTGTGGAAACGGAATTGTAGAGGATTCCGAATAGTGTGACGACTACGACATTATCAGTGGTGATGGGTAAGTTTTGAGGAAATTACTAATATTATTAATTTATCTTATGAATGGACCTAAAAATAGTGAAAGAATCGCATTAAAGAATTTATGTGTTTATGAATGTATACAAAATTTACTTTTAATATTTCATTCAGTTTTACTTAAAAGTAATATTTGTTTAGATGTTCAAAGTTTTGTCGTATTTTATTTATATATTTAAAAGTAAATTAACATAGTTATTTATATTTAATTGTATTGAGGAGGGATTCGCTTGTTACAATAACAAAGATGATTATGCTAACTGCAATGTATATTGTGGCAATAATCTTAAAATATAATGATAATTTATATATTAAATCCTGCTTAAAATTGCTCAGATGGCAATAAAGACTCTGGTGATGGGTAAGTTCAATCACATTAATTATTAATGGATATCTTTTTTATACTCCTAGCTATTTAATTTACTTATTTTAAATTATGTCCCTATAAATTGTATTGATTTTGATGAATTAGCAAAGTATAAAGCAATCTACAATCACATTTTATTGATTTTTTTCTTGTTTTAATTATTTTTTATAGTTGTTCTGTAGGGTGTTTAGTTGAAGAGGGTCATTTCTGTGAAGTTAGTATATTAAGTTCGAAAGGCAGATGCTATGAGTTTAGGCCATTCTTTATGGAAACGGATCAATATGACTTCACTAATTATCAAAAATGCCTTATGTTTGCGGAGCTGTTTGATGCTACTTAATTCACTTAATAAAAAGAAATAAAAGAATGTATAATACAAGAACTTGCTTTAATTTATATAATTGCTTCTCTCATTTGTAGTAATAAATACATAATTGCAACCTTAAAACATTGTTAATTTTTAACAATTAAATTCACAGCTAGTCCTTCATTTGATTAAATGACAAATGAAACAGTTACCTGTAATAAAATATCCCGCTGTCCAAACGCTACTACTTCAAACCCCTAAACCTGTTCTTGGGATCGTAAATTGGCAGTATCTTGCCTTGAGATGCCTAACGGTGAAGCAAAAATTAGAGTTTAAACAAATTCACTTCCAAATCATTGTTTCAGTTCTAAATTAACATTTCCATAAGAATACCTCATAGATTTTGAAGTTAATTTCAACACTGATGTAAAACAATATGTAAATGTATCGCTAAATTCTCAAGCAGAAGTAAACTAGGTATATTGTGAGATAAATACATTTTACAGAATTACAGGTTAATAAATATAATTGCACCTTGTATTATAATATTGTAATGGAAATTGGTAATATGATATAAATTAACTCAGTTAAAGAGGTTATAGTTCAAATCTTACAACAGGAAAAAATATCGTTGGAATAGCAATAAATGGTGTTCCAATCTATACAGGCTCATCTGAGTATGATAATGATGCCTTTTTTCCAGCTAAACTATAAAAATATCAATATATTCTTTTAATTATCTTATTTTTAAGTATAGTTACGGAGTAAATAGTGTGCCACCAAGTTTAGAAATAGATACTTGCCTTGGCTCTATAGGAAGTTCAAAATACTTCAAACAAATTTATATCGAACAAAATGAATTTTTTTCATTTCATGTTATAAAAATACTATCATTACTATTCCTTTTCGAATTGCATATTTCCAAGTAGTCACTCTACTTTATTAACTTAATCCCTCTGTAAGAATCTACAGGACTGCTCTTCTGATCCTATGGCCTATTCCATATAATTCTAAGAAGATAAAGTTTAAGGGGCATTCAAAAATTTTATAGCTATTAAATGATTCAACATTCAATTTATTTTTAATGATTGCCGATTGGTATTGCTAAAGATGGGCATATGATAGTAGGACCATATAAAGCAGATGGGCTGTTGTGGTAGCCATGTGATGTGGATCTCTGTAATCAAAACCCCAAAACCCCTTAGTGAGGTTTATAAGTGCTTTGATTTGTAGGGTATAGTTGGGGTCTTATTGGGGTTAGTAGAGAAAACGCAGGTTTTATGTGAATTTAATGAATATTTAATGAGTATTAGTGTACTTAATTCAAACGAATTTTATTTGCTTGTCTTTGTTATATCTCTGGAATCTTGCTCTCTTAAGTGGCACAAGTATGTCATCCAATGTTTACCTTGGATAAGAGGGAGCACTGATTATTATCATCTCAACTATCTTTTTTATTTCCTTGCATACATTTTCTTACTTAATATGCTTTTAAGCTAAACAGATTGATTATTTTTCAAACTTTGTACCAAAGTAAGCCATACTTTCCATATCACTCTCTAATATAATAGCTCCGATTGCCCATACATCCCACTAAACAGAGCCATTAGTCCATTTCTCTCTGATTGGGAAGTATCCTGGTGTCCCAAGAACCTTTGCTAAGGTTACTATCTCTTATCTTAATGCTCTTTTGAAATCTATAACAACTACTTCTAAAGGGCATAGGTTTATCATAACATTTTCTGGCTTCAAATCTCTATGAACATATCCAAGTTCATGCAACTCCTTGACACCTTATATCATATCTGATAGTATTTCATTCAAATCATCTGGGTATCTGTTATGATTCAGATAATCTCTCAGAGTCATTTCATATTTCTTAAGCCTTAATGCGATATAACCGTAGCTTAAAATGACACCAATTAGCTTAAGCAAGTTCTTGCAATCTCTTCTCTAAGCCTCTCTAAGAATCATGTATTCGTTAGCAACTCATTTTGGTACTGCTCATTCTTAAGTAGATAGCTGTAAGGATACACCTTGTATGCATAATCATCAATTACATAAGTTGGTTTTACAGGAACGCTAATTTGCAAATAGTTATCAATACAACTGCTAATATCAATTACATTTAATACAGGTATGTTCAGAGCTTTGGCTTAGAAGCATGCTAATATAGTGTTGCCTAACGGTTGATTCATCAATTCATGCAGCCTCTATCTCTTGAGTCTCTCCTGTTAATCTCTTTATGACTCAATAGTATTTGATTTTCTCTTGGCAGGTATAAGCTTTTAAGTTTCTTTATCTTGAATCAAGAACTCGCTTAAGTAATGCTTTGCATATGTTTCTTCACGTTTGCTGAATGGGTATAGGACTTCATACAAGTTGTGCATTAATATCTCCCATCGACTTTATCATGCTTGAAATAGATCTAAGCTCTACCAGAGTGTATTTCTTTGATGTGCCTCTTCAAGCTAGAATCAGTTGAGAAGAAATTTTAGCATTCATACATTATATTGCTTTTATCTTTTCTACTATAAGCTGTTCTTTTAACTCCTCAACATCTTCGATTAGCGTTTAAATACCCATCTCTGCTCTCTGCTTCCTGATATTTATTTCTAGAACAAACACCTCTGATTCAAACTCAAGAGCTTTAAGCCCTGGCTCCTTTTCAATGTAGATGATCTCTGGCTTCTTAATTTAGCCAAAGTTTAGCTAAGATTATCCACTGCCAAGAGAGACTGCTTTGCGATTTAAGTTAGCCGCCATGTTTAAATTCAAATTTAAATTTCTATTATTAATAAGTGAAAACCTCACTGGCTATACTAACTTTGTATAGGAGCTGGCACTGCAACAACAATGGTTGATTCTTAGGTGTTAGACATCATATTTATACTTAGTTTATAACTATAAATTTTCTAATTTTATGCTTAATATTTTTAATTTTGGTACCAACTGAGAATAAATTCAGGTTGGTACTGGTACCAATTAGGTTTTGAACCATTTTGGAACTTTTCCATTAAAACCTCATTAGTTTAAAACTAGGTACTAATTAAGTTTTGGGACTATTAAATTGGTACCAATTTAAATTAAACGGATTAAGTACCAGTACTAATTAAATTTAAACAAATTTAGTACTAATTTAATGGAACTAAATTGATAAAAATGGAGCTCCATCTCTGAAGTTTGTTACAGCTTCTGCCAGCTTTCTCCACGTATCCTTACCAGGTTGACCTCCTATAAGATGCCCATATTTAATACTAAGATTTTTAACACTAGGATCCAGAACTCTATATATTAAAATTTGAAATTCAATAACAAGAGAAGGAACAAGGATGGAATCTATAAGTACTGCAATGAAGAGGGTTGAAGCTTAAGAAATGATCTCAAGATTTAGAAGCAAGGAAGATCTCTATCGATACCTCACTCAGCATGGTAAATATATGACATATATTTAACCACATACTATAGTGGGTTTATTCCTTCCAACGATGGAAGGTACCAAAATTTCATTCTTAAAAGCTATTCTCTGTGATGAGAAGAAAGCCTTCAAAAACAATGAAATAAAGTTGATAGATATACCAAACTACCCAGAGATTTCAGTCACTAATCTCTACGAGGATGCGATGAATGATGAAGAGTTGGTAGTTTATCTTCCTACCAAGAAACAACTCTCTAACAAACTTCCAGAAAGGAGCTTCTTCTTTGGTGTTCTTGGCACTTTAAGAGAGAGTTATCTCAGAGAAATCATTGAAGAAGCTCACAAGAAACGCTATTCAATTTCTCCTGAAGATTAAAAGAAGCAAGGCATACTTATAAGCGAGACCTGGCTCGCAGAGCTTAAGAAGCATCCATTCCTTTCTAGTAAGCTTTGATTTATAACTCTTTAGGGAAACCTGGAACTGGTATATTTCTAATGAAAGAACATGCAAAGGTTCACAGAGAGAGAAAGTCTTAGACCATTCATGAAGTGAGCAAGAGACTTTATAAAGATGTTTAAAAGCCAGATGAAATGAACATTGATGCAGGAGCTGGCACAAAGAGAAGAAATATGGGCCCAAGCAAGCCATAAGAAGAGGAGAAGAAAGAAAAACCAAATCCCTTTCTGGGTTAATTTAATATGTGAACTTATTCATTCATTTAAATCTAAAACTTATTTATAAACATTCATTCTTCCCTCTCTCGCACAAACTGTTGTCTTATCTATGCTTACTCTCTTGCAGCTACTCTGAATCAAGTCTACTGTATCTATAGGCAAGTCATGCATTAGGTGATATAGCAGCAGTTTCTTGTAGTGGGTCTTGATTTAACTCCAGTAGAATTCAATTCCATTAAATTAAGGGCTGTAAGGAACATTGTATACAGGAGTAATGTTTAACTCTTCATAAGCTTTCTTAGACTCCTTAGTCTTATGAACTGAGAGGTTGTCAACAAACAGGATGATCTCTTAATCGTTGTATTTATCTCTCAGCTTATGTAGGAACTCTATATACTACTCTCGCTTAATAGAGCGAGGATGAATAACATAACTTTCTAAGCCAGAGTCTTCACTAATACCTGCTAAAATTGCATGAGTTACACCCTTTACTTTCTAATCGTAGACTTCTATATTATCATACTTTTTATACCAAGACTTATTAATAAAGGTGTTGAAGGTATACACAGCTTCATCAGCGTGTATGAACTTGATGTTATTAGTAATAGCTCTCTGCATTTAATCATATATATAGTTTAAATTATTACTATAAAATGGCACTGTAAAATCAATCACTCTCTTCACTCTGTTGACAGTCTTGAAAGTAATAAAACCCCTTTAGTCAATTAAGAATGAAGATTGGGGATTAAGAATAATGAAATTAAGAATTAATTATAATTGGCTCAAATTAAATATAATTAGGCTAAAAACTAATTTACGCACCCTGATTGGTTTATTTTATAGAGACAATTATTCGAGCCAATGGCTTTAATAATTAGCCAAAACTTTAATAATTTACGCCAATTATAATTAATTTTTAATTTCATTATTCTTAATCCCCAATCTTCATTCTTAATTGACTAACGGGGTTTTACCATTTCGTCTATAAATATTGGCTATAGTCTAAAGAGAGATACGCATGTCTGGAAACTTGCGATGAAACATGACAGCTCGTTAGTCAAGAGGAAAGTGAGCCCAATACTTTAATGTCTTAGAGTCACAGAGATAGTCAATATGGACCTGTGAGAACTTTTATTTTCTTGCAGGATGTTTTCAAGAGCCTGAGTTATAATGTTAAACAGCTAACAAGCAATGATACCTAACAGTTGGGGCACTCTTGTGTAGGAGTCTTGCTATGGCTGTATAATTCAACACTGGTTTGACTTAGTCTATATTAATACTTGTACCATACCTAAGCTTAAGCAGTAAATCTAAATATTACTCATCATAAATAGACCCTAAATTTCGCTAATTTCTATTTCTCATTTTGAAAATTGGCCTAATTTCTCTACTAACCCCAATAAGACCCCAACTATACCCTACAAATCAAAGCACTTATAAACCTCACTAAGGGGTTTTGGGGTTTTGAATGGAGCAGTTGTAGATGGGAATTACGTTTATGTTAGCACATTATTTCATCCTTATACTGTGGGGTGTTGGGGTCCTGGAGCCACCGCTAGAAAGTTCAAACAACTATCAAATAAATCATAAAATAAACATAAAAATAAGTATTTTATATTAATTGAATGCACTTAATAAGCAAAGATATGTAGCGACTAATTTTCATCAATTTCTCAAGCAACTTACAATTAATACAAAGATATTTTTTAAACATATAAACTAATTTATAAAAACTTATTTCTATATTTTAAAGAAATAATTTGGATAAAGATTAATAGCTGAATAATTTTGGGTTTTTTAAATATTGCGCATAGTTTATTAATAATAATCTTAACAGTATCTCTAATAAATCTCTACTTAATATGATAGGGTGTAAATAGCTTAATTTAATAAATGCTTAATAAATATAAACTTCTTGTATATATATTAACAAAAAATAGCCTAATTTTGTATTTTACCAATATATAATTGTTTACTCTATATGTTCTCAGGATAAAATACTATAGAACTATTTTAATTTTATTTTAAAATGATATTTGAATTAATTTATATCATTTTTTTTTAAATTACTCACAAATCCAAATTAAAACTATAATTAATATTAATAAGAAATCTGGATATATAAAATGGATTAGGAATTGAAAAAATAACCACAAAATAATTTAATCAGCTTAAAGATAAAATAATAAGTATTTTTAAAGAATATTAAGACAATTAGAGTGAAATAATGGATAGCTATTCTGGTTATAATCAAGAGCAATTAATTTATTCAAAATTTTATTAAATATTATATTTTTGTTTAATGATCTAACTGGAATGTGTGGAACTTAAGTCTAAATATAATTCTAATATTACATTCTATGATTATATATATTTGTTAAATTATGTTAATATGAAAGAAAAATATATAATTAATATTATTGATACTTTCCCAATTTTGGATTAATTAGTATATTATACGATTTATAAAATCATTAAGTTCCAAAAAATATCTGAGTTTTTCAGAGTAATAAGGTAAGTGTGAACACGATCTGATATTGAAATTTTATTTTGGAACAACCAATTATACTTATTGGTACTAATTATAATTTAAATCAAGACACACTTCAAGGCAATAATCTTGCAAGACAATTATTTTAACAACTGTCTTGTTTTAATTTATCTGATATTTTTCATGTAATTTTCAGCAATTTTAATGGAAGCATGTTTAATTAATTTTGAGTAATTCTTGATAGATTAAGGTATGTTTAATGTTCTTTATTTCTTAAAAAAATCAATAATAAGGGATTCAAAATTAGGCACACAAAAAAAAGCAAAAAGATTTTGTGATAAATCCTTTTGGAAGTATGTAATGGAAAATACTTTTTTGAGATTCATGAATTAAAGTAAGTAGAGATAAAGAGAATTTTATTGAAAAAAAGTTTTTTTAAAAAAGATAATTAAAACAGGGCAGAGGTTATAGCATCTGCCACGAATAGGCTTGAAAAACTACATATTTTAGAAAATTTATTTTTAATCATAAATTATATATAGGATAATCATTATCTTCCAGACCTACTGTATGAAGTTTGAACACATCATATTTTTTCTAGAGGTTTGGAACTTGATGAATGAGATATTTTAGAAATACATTTGAATTTGAAAAATTAATTATAATTAAATTAATAATTACTAAAATTATTGGCAGTTAAAGTTGGCCATTTTGAACGATTGGCGTACTATTGGCGGTACTATTTTATCGCATCCCTGAAGCGAGATAACTTCACTTTAATTAAACACATCTAAATTCATTAAATTATACCCTCACATTAAAGTGAAGTTATCTCGCTTCAGGGATGAGATAAAATAGTACCGCCAATAGTAAAGTCCAGCTAATTTTAAATTCTCTATCGAATGAGCCCAAGATCGTTCAAAATGGCCAACTTTAACTGCCAATAATTTTAGTAATTATTAATTTAATTATAATTAATTTTTCAAATTCAAATGTATTTCTACAATAATATTAATTTATTAATAAAATGAGTTATTGATTAATATAGAAATTATTTCGCATTTCTATTATATGTAAACTTTTATTCATAAATGTAAAGCGAATTAATTTAATATTTTATGTGAAATATAATAATTCTTTTTTTATTTGGAGAGAAACTATTTCTGCAATGTCAATTTATTCCTAATTAAATTATTAATATTAATTTGTGAATTTTATAGGTTTAAACTATAATGTCCAGATGCATGGCTAGATTCTGGTTAGGGAGAAACATGTGACGATGGCTTCTCAGTTAATGGCGATGGGTAAGTTTACGAAATATTTATATAAAAAATCTAAAATAATTTTATGATTTTTAGTGAGAGTGTTATTAAATAATTTATTGGTTCTAATTCATAAAATATTCTAGTGAAAGCACATTTATTTAATAGAGTAAATGAAGATATGAACTATAAAACATTTTCATAAAGTATATTAACTCTTCTGCTTTTTATAAGATTAAGAGTATCCTTAAATAATTAAATCATATAATAACTCTATTAATATATAGATGCAGCTCATCTTGCTAAATAGAATTTGGATTTACTTATATGTAATATTTTTTTTATGTATTTTTACTTGCACTATTACAGGAATTTTTTGAATTGAAATTTTTTAATAATTGATATATTTTCTTAATTTAACTACTTCAATAATAATCCTTATGGAACTAATAAAGCTTCAGTTTGTGTTGAGACCTGTGGAGGTAGGAAATAAAAACTGTATTTGTTAAACTGTGTTATAGATGGTTATAATGTTGGTAATAGACCTTGTGATGATGGCAATACAGTTAGCGGAGACGGATGTTCCTCAACATGTCTTGTTGAGTCCACATATGTTTGCATTGGAGGCAGTTCTTCAACAAGAGACATGTTTATATGTTATATTTATCAATTTAGGACTATTGTGAAATATGCGGTGATTCAAAGAACAAGGGTATTTTAGAATGCGATGATGGAAATACAGTGAGTGGAGATGGCTGTTCCAGTACTTGCAACCTTGAAAAAGGATATTATTGTAATGGAGGAACATCCACAACCAAAGACACTTGCTATGAAATATGCGGTGATGGGCTAAATGTAGGTTTAAGGTAATGTGATGATGGGAATCTAGTTGCTGGAGATGGGTGCAGCATTACTTGTACAATAGAGACTGGATGGCAATGTAGTGGTGGATCAACAACTACAAAAGATACATGTACCCCAATATGTGGGGATGGAAAGAGGTACGGAAGTGAAGTTTGCGATGATTAAAATACTGCAAATGGGGATGGATGCACATCCACATGTACTGCAGTTGAAGCTAATTATAAATGTACCGGTGGTACTACAACCACTAAAGATGTTTGTGAAAGATGTGGAGATGGCAAAAATAATGGTCAATACGTGAACTTATTAAAATTATTAATGTAATTTACGCTTGTGACGATAACAATAATGCAAATAATGATGGATGTTCCTCTGTTTGTGTAGTAGAAGCGAAATGGACTTGTAGCGGCGGTTCTACAACAACAAAAGATGTATGCGTTGAGAATTGTGGTGATGGATTTAACATGGGCAACAAGCAGTGCGATGATGCAAACACAAACAATGGAGATGGATGTAGCAGTACATGTTCAGTAGAGAGTGGATGGACTTGCTCTGGAGGGACAACTACAACAAAGGATACTTGTCAACCAACCTGTGGAAATACCAGATAGGGTACTGAAGGATGTGATGATGGAAATCTTGTCAATCATAAATTATATCAGATAATTTTTAATTAGCTTTTTATGGCATTAGTTGTATTAAGTATTATAAAATGTGAATGGAGATGGATGTAGTTCAACATGCACAGTTGAATCATTATGGTAATGTGTGAATAATTACCCAGTAGCTGACACCTGCAAAGATTTGTGTGGAGATGGCAAACGAGTGACACCAGCTTCAGGATGTGATGATGGTAACACGGCATCCGGAGATGGTTGTAGTGCAACCTGCACTGTAGAGACTATTCTCTCATTATTATTTAATATGCATGCGTAATTTAGAGACTGGATTTACATGCTCAGGTGGCACAATTACAACTCCAGATATTTGCATCGAAATATGTGGGGATGGTAAGGACTTTGGAAAACGAGGTTGTGAGGATGGGAATTTAGTTTCAAATGATGGATGTTCATCAACTTGCGTATTAGAGACTGGATGGACTTTCACAAGAGGAACTTCCACCACTTCGGGTAAATTATATTGAAAATAATTAGACTAACTTTCCATATTTAAAGTTATAGTTATCTTTAAATTATATTAAGTTTACTTTAAATGAGATCTGTGGAGATGGTTTAGATTTCGCAAAGTTTGCATGTGAAGATGGAAATACTGCAAATGAAATTTTATCATTAATATATCTACAGATATAGCATAGTATCATAAATCAATTATTAAATAATGCAAATGGAGATGGCTGTTCTTCAATTTGTACTATAGAATAAGGATATGTCTGCAGTGGAGGTAAAACAATATTTTGTATTAAAAAATGTCATTAAAATCATAAAATAATTTACAACTTCTTCTTCTGATACATGTACTACTGTATGCGGAGATAGCTATAAGACCTTTAATGAGGGTTGTGATGACGGTAATACTGTAAATGGAGATGGTTTATTAATAATATATTTAAAATATGGCTGTTCAAGTATACTGAAACAACGATTGAATTAAGTCAATATATTTGGGGGGGAAGTTTCCTGCCCCAGAATTTTATATGCATCCAAGGGGGGAAGTTTCCTGCCCCGTACATAAAAATATGCAATTTTTTAAATAACTTTCAAAGAATCTTTATCATCTATTATTATGTAGTTTTTTTTAAAAAAATTTAGCTTCAAATATCATTTTTACCATAATAATCAATTTAAAATTTAATGAAAATTACATTAATTATTTTAAAAAAATACTTATTTTAGCCTTGTCAATAATATATAATTTGATAACGAATAATTATGTACCTTGAAAATTATATAATAATTAATGATGTATAGTACATGATTATGGTTATTTAAATTGAAATTAATTTGTTTCTATTAAATTTATTGCAAAAACATAAAATTTAATGTTGGGGGCAGGAAACTTCCCCCCCCATATATTTTATTCTAATAAGTTTAGCTGTCAAGTAGAAACTTCATATTTTTAATGTATTTTTAACTGGCTGGTAGTGTGCAAACAATAATCCTTCTGCATGTGGAGAGCTCTGTGGAGATGGCTTTAATTTTGGTATGTACGGTTGTGATGATGGAAACTCAGATGACGGAGATGGATGCTCAAGGTATTGCACAGTTGAAAATGGGTGGAATTGTTATTTAGGGTCTAGTTCCACTTCAGATATTTGCACAAGAGTTGTAATTTAAAGTGGTCAATTAGATGAATGCTTAAACTTTGCAAGCTACTTCTCATCTATTGTATAACATATTAAATGAATTATTTAGATTTGGATTATACTTGCGTTTCTCCAACTGCAGTCCCTTTAGCAATTATGGCTTCACAAACTCAATCGTGTACAGGTGTGAATAAATGCCCCTCAGCTACTCTGGTAGGAGATGTTTGCTAATGGTAGACTAAATTATGTGCTACTTGCAGAGTTTAGAATGGAATAACTATGATTAGAGTTCAAACAAATAGTATGCCTGACCATTGCTTTTATGCTAATTTATAAGCTCCAACTGAAAATCTGATTGACTTTGAAGTTGCTTTTGACCTTGGATTAGAAAATCTATAATTACTAAAATTTAGAATTAATAAGTCTATAATTGAATTATAGCTGTTTTAAACTACAATACTCAACTTTTGGTTGATAATAATTTATGCAGTGCTACTTGGGTTCAAGAATCAAACTTGAATTAGGTTTTTGCTTTTAAGAAAAATAGTGGCACGTTGACTGATATAATTGGAATATCAATTAACGGTGTACCAATTCTCCGACCACTCTCTGAATAAAACTATGATGCTTTCTACCCCAAAGCCTATTCAACTTATTCAAGCCCTACTTCCATTTCCCCAGATGGCTGCCTAGGCAACAACGATTTTAGCAGTTACTATCATTACTATACATTCTCCCCTTGTATCTACTCAACAGAAATTAAAATTGCGACTACAGCTTTTACTTGTGCTTCTGATGCAAGATGCAATAACCAAAAACTTGCCTACTAAATTAAATATTTCAACACAGCAGCTTCAAAGATAATGTTCCCAATAGGTTTAGCAAAAGATGGTCACATTATTTACGGGCCTTTTAAGAACGATGGAACACTATGGTAGCCTTGTGAAGTTGATATTTGTAATGGAATTGTTATAGGGGGAGTTAGTTATGCCTATGTAAGCACTATGTTCTATCCCTATACTGTAGGATGTTGGGGTCCTGGAAACATTCAAAAAATAGGCTAAAGTTGTAGTACATAGCCAAAAATATGCGTATTATAATCTCAGGCTTTTGATTTGGTTTATTCTTAGATAAATGTAGCAATATATGCTGTTGCTTATGTATTTATATTGAGTTATAGTTTTTGAGTAATTTATTTTATTTTTAATAAAATCAGTACTGACAATTTTAAATGAGATAGTATCAAATTATTATTGGCTGAATTAAGTTTATTTAATAAAATGATATCAAATAAAGATAATGATAATATAACATAAGTTAATGGAGAAATTACTTGAATCTTCCCAATATAATCCTGATATTAATGATTTATATTGCAAGATGAGTTTTATAATTTAAATACAAAAAAATGTAAATATTATAATATAACTAAATATATACAATAAGCTTATCATAAAATCCCAAAACTTTATTAAGAAATTAACTTTAATGAATTTAAAAACTTAAAATTTAATTCATTTTATGCAATTAACTTCTTTAAATTTTTTAGTGCTCTTTATGGAAATAAAAAGAATACACGAATGCATATTTCTAAGAAACTGTTTAAATATATAATTTTAATTGAAAAATAATCTTAATCTCCAATAAGATACTAAGAGACAAAGATTTTAAGAAAAGGAAATATTTTTCATTTTACTAAGTTTGCTAAGTAGTGTATTTATGGGACTTAACAATTTCTTGAATGAAGTATTACCAATTTTTTATAAATGATAAAAAGATTAATTTTTAAAACTTAGTTTATTCATACAATAATATTGAAAGAAGGTGAAACAACCTTGAGGCTAATATATATTTAAGGACTACCTCTGATAGCATTTTACGTCAGTTATCATTTGTACATTCATAACTAATAAAACAAAAATAATCTCGAATAATTAAGCAACACTTCTTAGAACTCTTTTAGATAAAGTTACAGAGATGTATATGGGGACATTGATTGGACAATTGTGAAATGTGTAGCTGCAAGATCTATATTAGTATTCCTAGAATATTTGAATTTTATGTTGATAATTAAATACTCACTTGACATAAATATCAACCCATCTCTTACACTATCTATTGTCTCAGTTGCCTCTTTTTTAACTGCTGCTATATTTAAAGTCTATTTTGATGAGAGACTTAGTCGAAGTAATTGGACAGGGATGGCTTTAATCGTGGTATCTATATTCTTTATTTCTTATAAAGAAGGAGTTTATTTTCAAAATTAAGAGGCAAGCTAAAAGAATGGAAACACTATACTAAACTTGCTTTTGCCATTTATACTTGCACTTACTAAAAAATTATCTCATTAATACAAATAAAACAAGTTTTAATTATTTGATTGTTGCAAGCTTTTATTCATGCAATTTCAACTTTATTCTTAAGAATTTCAACAGAAAAAGGCTTCTCTCCCTATCAATTCACTTCAGACTCAATGATCCCGCTTGGCCTTGTGTCGGCCTTACTTTTCATTTATGAAACTCTCTACCTTAAAAATTACTACTCTCTATCAAGTTTCATAGTGATTTTGATAGGCTCTATATTATTTATAATTGCAATTTTGATGCTAAACGTAGCTCTAGCTAAAGGGAGAGCAGGACCAATTTAAGCTATAATTCAATTATAAGTACTTTTCCAATTGATTTTGGAAATTATTTTTATGTCATTAACTCCAAACAGTACTCAACTAGGAGGATTTACAATTGGAATGATTGGAGTGATTATATTATCTTTTGCTAATTAATGAATTAAAAACTTTAATATAAATTGTCTCATATCATATTTAAGAGAGTAGAGATACATAGATGTGGATATTTTAAGTTTGAGAATAAATCGATTAAAATTAAATTCAAATGGAAAGAACATAAAATATACATTCAACTGATTCATTACCGATCATCAACGTATAGGATAAGGAAACTCAAATCACGCTCTAAAATGTTTAGGAGCTATTCAAATCCTATTTCTACAATTAAATATACAATAAAACTTGTTTCAATTTTAAATCATAAATAGTTGACTATTATTGAAATTTTTATACAATGATGAGTATGAAAAATGTGAAGCTTTATTGCAACATTTCGAGGAAGTTCTTCCCCTCGGCAAAGTAACAGATTCTAATGGTGAAGTACTAGGAACAGACAGTGATGAAGTCAAAGCATTCTTGGCAAGCGAGGAAGTCAAATGTGTAAAAGAAGATAGAGAGCTGTTCAATTACTTCTTTGAATAAATCTCACCAGAGACCCCATGGACAAGCTACTATGATGAGCCAACAAGAAAGGTCAAGTACAAATACGAGGATGGTCTAAAATTAGTATCATGTCTCTCTGAGGCAATTATAGACTTATAAATTTAATACAGCATTTTATAATTATAGACGCGCCATTAATACATGTATTATCGTTATTTGGAGAAATGGACATGTTCAAAGACTGGTTCCCAAATGTAACTGATGCAAAGATAATTCATAAAGTTACAGAATACAGAGGAATGCACATTTGCAAATAAAACATGCAGTGGCCAATGTGGCCAAGAGATATGATATTTTAGGTATCTGGAATGTATGACAGGAAGAATCTGGCATGTTTGTCTGTACTTAAGTCTCTTGACGAAGGAGAAACGTTTTTCAATATACCTGCACCAAAGACTGCTGAAGGTCATGTAAGAATCGATATTAAGCGTGGATATCACTACTTCTAAAGAATAGACGATAATAAAACTAGATATGTCACAATCTTCAACACTGACCCAAAGCTACAACTTATGCCAAATTGGTTTATGAATTTTGTTATGACAAAGATTTGCTACAAAATGCTTGTCTTAATTCAAAAGAAATCACTAGAAGTCCCAAATAATGCATATGGTGAGAGAATCAAGACTAGAAGAGAATTTTATGGTAAAATTGAAGATTAGTTAAATGCTGACATAAAAGCTTCGCAAGACAAGATATGAAGGGAAAATATAAGACATATGAAACTCTGTAATTACGCTATGTATATCTATTGAATATATAAAATTACATCAGCTTCTATTTTTAATTACTACACCTACTATAGTCAATAATTTTATCTTACTCGTATAAATACGAGGATGGCCTCAAACTTGTCTCATGCTTATCAGAAGCTGTGATTAATTCTCCTTTAATTAATGTACTTTCTCTGTTTGGAGAAATTGATATGTTCAAGGATTGGTTTCCAAATGTTACTGAGTGTAGAACTGTTAATTAAAATCTCATAAACTTGCAATATTATTGTATTTTATATTTTTATATAAAAAATGGAAATTGATTAAGTAAACTGATATTAGTAAATTAGTTAAAGGACCAAGAAATTTTAAATGTTTTATACAATTATACAATAAATTAAAATATCATTCAATTAATTAACATTAATTGAATGAGTTTTTTAAGTATTTAGAAAAAGGAAAGCAAAATAAATAGCTTTGCGGTAAATATTTTTGATTCATGTGTTCTAAGAGGATAAATGTGAAAATTCGATCACTTCAAACCTTATCAATAATTTTTAATTATATCAGCTAAATAATAAAATTGTGTAATTGAGTTTTGAATCAAGTAACAAACTATCGAGGTCTCTTTGCTTGTAAGCAAGCTATGCCTTGGCCAGTTTGGCCTAGAGACATGATTTTCAAAGGCACCGGTATGTTTGATAGAAAAAATCAAGCTTGCATCTTGGTTGTAAAATCAATCGATGAAGACGTTCCTTACTTTGGAGTCCCAGCCCCTAAGACCCAGGATGGTCATGTGAGACTTGACATCAAACGTGGCTATCACTATCTCTAGAAAATTGATGAGAACAAGACTAGATACATTGCTCTTTTCAATTCAGATCCCAAACTCACATTTATGCCCAACTGGTTTATGAATTTTATGATGACTAAGGTGTGCTATCAAATGCTTGATCTCATTGAAACAAAATCCAAGAAAGTTCCACTCAACGAGTATGGAAAGAGAATTAGAGAGCGAACTGACTTTTATGGGAAAATTCAGTAAATGCTCGACGATGATGTTGGAAAAGATGAAGAGGCTCCAATAGCTGGATCTTCTAGTGATAACGAACAGCAAAAATAGGAATTGGAAAATTTAGTAGATAGAATTGAATGAATATAATTTACGTGGACATAGTTTAACTTGATTTATTAGAAATCGGTTTTAACACTTATTAGTTGAACGACATATATTTTAATTTAAAATTTAAATCCATATCTTACTCAATCTTAAATTCTTCAATATTAGCAGCATAATATCCTAATTTTTAAATTACTTCTTTGAAGAGTTGCATGTTGCAAAGGATTGGACAAGTTATTACAACGAACCAACCCGTAAAATAAAATACAAATATGAGCCTGGAATGAGTGGACTTGTAAGTGTGAAAGCAAAAACCATAATAAATGCTCCATTAGTTCATGTGCTCTCACATTTCACTGAAATTGATCTGGTAAAAACATGGTTTCCATAAGTTACAGAGTGTAAACAAATCAAGGAGATATCAGGCTATAGAGGACTATACTTGTGCCAAGCGAATATGGTGTGGCCAGTATGGCCTAGAGAGATGATTTTCACAGGAACTGGAATGTATGATAGAGAGAATAAGGCTGTGCTTTTAGTTTTTCTATTTTATTCTTTAAAGTCAATCAGTATTCTAGTTTTTAATTAAGTTGTTAAATCACCATCAGACGACTCTTGCTACTTTGATATGAATGTGCCTGAAACCACAGAAGGGTATGTTAGAATTGATATAAAAAGAGGCTTTCATCATTTTAAATAGATAGATGCAAACACGACAAAGTACACTTCTATTTATAATGTAGACCCAAAGCTGACTTACATGCCAAACTGGTTTTTGAATTTTGTTACTACAAAAATATGCTATACTTTACTGAACTAATTGCAAGAGAGATCATTAAAAGTAGCAGAAAATGCTTATGGAGAAAGAATTAAGGAGAGACATGGATTCTATTCTAAAATTCAAAGTTTCCTTGACGTTGAAGTAAGTAGTCAAAATGTTGGGGATTAAGTTGATGGTTAGGAAAGAAAAGATTAGGAATAAGATTGAAATCTTAAAATATAACAGCTCTATATCTTGTATCACAATCACATGCACATATTATCAACATAAATTTATTTCTTTAATTAAGATTTTTAGATTCTTGTTTATCGATTTTAAAACTGTAAGGAATCACAAAATTCAAATAATAAAATCAATAATTAAGATCTTAGAAATTCTTCTCATACTAGTCTATCCCTCTTTGTATTTCCTATAAATTAATGAAACTTTAATTTATCTTACTCTTTTGTTCTCTTTGATACTTTCAATAACTTTTCTAATATCTTTAAGTTCATTTTTAAGCAATGCCTATTAAAATTTTAAAATTCAATATAATTACTTACTGAAGTCAATTTTGGTGCTTATGAATTGCTCAATCCAGAATAATCATTCATGCTTTATCCCTCGTTAAAGGAGTTGCCTTTAACATTGAGAGTATTGTTGCTCCTATAATTTAAAGTTTGATTTAAGCTTGAATCTTCTTATTCTCTGTCGTAAAATGTAACTAAGTTTTAAGTATTATTCTTATCAGAGAATGGCTAATTTCTAATTTAATAGTTATCTTTAAAAAAATGAAAATAAGTATCATGGTGATTTGTATGATCCAGGCTTTAAGTGTTATAAACCGAACTTAACTGTTATTAATTGTTGGTATTGGATAAAAGATTACTCTGTTAATTAGTGCTTAAAGCATTAAAAAGCTATATGACTTGATCTTTGCTCAGTCCACTTCCATGTTCCTCGTTTATTAAGGGGGGGGGGGAAGTTTCCTGCCCCATACATAAAAATATGTAATTTTTATAATTTTCAAAGAATCTTTATCATCAATTATGATGTAGTTTTTTTTAATATAGCTTCAAATATCATTTCTACCTTGATAATGAATTTAAAATTTAATGAAAATTACATTAATTATTAATAAAAAACACCTTGTTTATAATATATAATTTGATAAATAATAATTATGTACCTTGAAAATTATATAATAATAAATGTTGTATAGTACATAATTATGGTAATTGAAATTGAAATTTATTGTTTCTATTAAAATTATTTCAAAAAACATAAAATTTAATGTTGGGAGCAGGAAACTTCCCCCCCCGTTTATTATACTATTATGATTTCCAATTGAATTATTAAATTAATCTGACTTTGAGTTCATATCTGGTGAAGTTTTAGGAAATTTCTGCGGTGAGCCTCCAATTGGTGATTATATTTTTGAATTTAATCCTTATATCAAAGTTTGCTTGTATGCTTATTCATTCGGCTTTGGCTAATTTTGATAGGTTTAATTCTACTTATTTTGAGGAGACATTACTTTTAAGTTTTTGAGGTTATGTAAATTTTCTTATGGGATATTTTCTTTCATTTATCTTTAAGGGTGATTAAATCTCTCCAAACTTCTACTTTAATTATTGTTTAGAACGTTTTATACTCTATCTTGATAATCTTTTGCAATATTATAAGCGTTTCTATCAATCAATTGGACAAGTCGCATATTTTTCTCCTCTAAATCTGAAATCTGCAAATTAAAATCCTTGACTATATTTTCATGCTAATCCAAAATTGTTTATGATTCAATTATTCTCTTTTAGAGCTACTTAATATCTTAATCTTTTTTCATTAAGAGATTAGCAGACTCTTATTAATGAGACTCAAGTATTAATATTTACTGCTCTAAGTTTTAGAATTGGATAAGCAAGTTTTATTTTAAATTTTCTTAATCTTAAAGCATATGAACTATGTTCTAATTTTCCTAATGTATTTTTTAGTTTAAGTAAACTTTAACAAATGCTAAATAATTCATTTATACAATTTTGATTTTTCAAATTTACTAACTCTTTAATAAGTTTTACTGCAAACTGTCAACTTTATGTTTGTATATGTCCAATTAGTCACATTAGTTTTAAACTTACTAAAATAAATTCTCATTTTCAAGTGTCTTTTGATTTAGTTACTGAGTTACTGTTTCTAAATTTAAAGCCTATTAGTTTTGAATTTGCTCATAACTTTCTATTTTCTATGTAAAAATAAGCAACTGCTTCTTAACATTTAAAAGTTAATGTTTTTATTTATAAATTATAAGTAAATTTCATAAAATGCAGTTTTTATTATATTATATAGATAACATTTTCAATGTGAGCTTTTTTCTATTTTATAACATTCTTTCGTTTTTATTCTTCATCTCTAATTGCTTATTCATAAAAAATTGTAATATTTCTTATTTTTTCATCATGTAAATTCTACTAATCCAATAGAATTTTCTTTAATTGATTAATTTCATTCTTGGAATCTTTGTTCTTTATATTTAGATCATTTATCTGAAGCAAATAATTATAATAATGAATTTATTTGTTATAAATAAGTTTTTGATAAAGATTGCTGGTCTTTCTGATAAAAAGTCTTTGAATTATCTAATTTAACATTAGCAAGTTAGTCATTTTTTTATGCGTGCATATTTCTTTAATTACTCTATTTAAGACTTGCTTGATCTCTGTGATGATCTAAAGTGCTATCAGGAGATATGGTTTGATATCTCCCTCGCTAGTCCTATACAAAGTCTTGTTGGTTCCTCTTATTTTGTTGATAATCTTTTTGTTTTTAATCTATATTATCAATTGATCTACTTTAATCAAGAGTTGTGTTATCTGCTGCGATAGTTGACATTTTTCCCAGAAAAGCATAGTCTTTATCTAAATAGTGTTTACTGGAATACTGAATTGTCTAGTCGTGCAGGTCGTAAAATTTATCCTTTAAATCAAAAATTTAGTTGTGTTTGTTAAAGGTTTCTGGAGTTGAAGACCTCAATGGGTGATAATTTGGCAGAAGTGGCTGTTAATATAATTAGACTAGCTTATCTCTTTTAAATTCATTTCTTTTGTCTTATAAATTAAAGTTAAGTAATTAAAAAATGAATCACCTTCGTTATTTATTATCAATGTAGAGTTATTTGAAAAACTAAATTGCCTAACATTTTGTTTTTAATCTGCATTTCTATCATTTTCCATATTTTCTGGGCTTGATACTTGATTTTTAATTTCTTGCAGCTTTATTATTTTACTATTTTAACCGCTTATTAGCCGAGATTTAGATTGATTTTTTGACTTTTTCTTATTGATTATACCAATTATGAGATCATTACCACAGAAAATATTTTAGGGTTTATATCTCTTTTGATTTTTATTGACATAATCAATTAGTCTGGATATCTAAGAATCCTACTAGGCTTCACTTATTTAATGCAGTATCAGATCCCCATCTGTAGCGATCCCTATATTCATTCCAATTGAAACTTTTCTAATTTAATGTATGTTGTTAGTTTCTGTGAAATCTAAGGGAGACTAAAATTGTCCAAGAACAGTTTAACCCCATATGAAAAGTTGACCTTTTTAATTTATAGCTGCTGAAAAAATTCCAGTCTCAATAGATTTAATATTTTACAGCGTCTGAATTTTAGTGAATTGCTTTATTTATGAAACACCTCTCAATCCACACTAAGAGGAGCTATTATTTCCTGTGGCATAAACCTCACCATATTTATTTAGAGCTAATGTGAAATCAAAACCACATTTAATATCTACAAACTCTCCATACTATTTTTGATATGGAATTTATGAAACATTTCTATACTCTTGCTAGTTCTCAATAAAGCCTAATTAGTACTATTGATTGCTTCCACAGCCTAAAAGCACACCAGTTTTTTCATCGAGAAACATTGAATGATTTTACCCAGCTGATATCTTCGTAATTGAATGCTTAGAGCTTTCTATGTTAACAAAGCTGTTTGCATTAAATTCACAGTTTGCAAATGGATTATCTCTTAACCCTAATTGTCCATGCTCATTTGCTCCCCAAGAGAAACATTTACCATCTCTACTCAGTGCTATATTGTGAGCCCTGCC
Source organism: Oxytricha trifallax (assembly GCA_000711775.1). Classification (NCBI taxonomy): domain Eukaryota; phylum Ciliophora; class Spirotrichea; order Sporadotrichida; family Oxytrichidae; genus Oxytricha; species Oxytricha trifallax. Next base: position 96,088 of record ARYC01018101.1, read on the forward strand.
ACTTTAAATCTAAATTATGAAATTTTCATGCAATTATTCTACTAGAACAGGACTGTTTTTCTATACAATTTATCTGGTACCCAAACCTAGTTAACCTTCAATATTACTTCCCATTGAATATACTGATCCCTAATTAGTCAAGAATACTGTATGATCTTGTCCACAGGCTATATGCAAGATTTTGAAGGGAAATTTATACTTCTAAGGCTTCTCTATAAATTCTCCATGATGTTTCTCACCAATACCAAGCTGACCAAACTTATTAGATCCCCACACATATAAATAGGTTGATTTATCTTCCTTCTTAGTGGTTTATTTTTACTATTTAGAGGTTGGATATATCATAGTCTGATTTACTCGAACTTGAGTGTAATCAGTATTGTCAAAAGACTAATGAGTTAATGACCTGTTATTTCCAGTGTGAGCCTTCATTTATGTTTTTAAGTTTCAGATTTATTTAAATTCAAATTAACCAACGATACCAAATTTTTAATAACATAAAGATTTTCTGATAAATTAAAAGAGTTAATAAAAAAGTTAATTAAAAGATAAAATATAATGGGAAATATTACAGTATCAGAGTAAAATGAAGAAGAAAAAATATTTATCGATATATCAAACCAGCCTTCTCAATACTTTTCCTTGCTTTATAATTGTAATTTATTCTAATCTAAATTTGAATTTATAGATGACATGAAAAAAATCAGATAGGTCTATGATAAACATAAATTACTTAAGCTGCCGTTGTTTTTGGATATTAATGAATTTCAGAAATTATTCTCAAAAATGAGCAAAAGCACTTCAGATTATATTTTTAAGAAGTTGATTTCCTTTGAATGCTTTAAAAAGAAGAAAAACGATTCAGATACTAATCTGCACATTAAAGAAGCAGATGATTCAAAAAGCTAGCTATCTTATAATGGTCTTGGGAAAATTAATGAACAGCAGAAAACAATCTGTTTTTACGAATTGCTGTCTGCTATGATTATAATGTCATACGCTGAAGAGCACAATAAAATAAGAATGCTTTTTGTACTGTATGATTTTGACAACTACTAATATCTGGATAGGGATCAATTTTTATTATTGGTTATAGTCACTTTAGAAGCTTGGGGGAGATTTACTTAAACTTAATTTCCATCAAGGCAAGATCTTGAAAGAGTTGGAAACATTATATTTTCATCGAGAGATGGGAGGATAAGTATAGTTGAAGTCGCAGAATGGCTTGATTTAAATAAGCCTTTTAATAATCTGATGAAATCCCTCAATCCAACTGTCTAAGTTCTTGAAAAAACGTCTACATACTTGCCATTGTTAAAATCAAAGGATTAGTTCTTTACTCTTTGTGAAGGTATATAACCTTATTACTTATCATTTAAATTATAGTTTACTTGAACAAAAAAATGACTCATAGCATTAGCAATTATAAGACTTTACCATCTATTAAATCATAGAGAGAAATAGCTTTGAAAAAAGATTTTGATTTCAAGAATTAAGCATTATAAATCGCAGATAATAATTATCTCTTTGAGAAACTTAAAATTCCATCAAGAAAGACTAGTACTATGAATAAGACTGGGTCTTTGCCCTTATTAAATATACCTAAGATTTAATAAGCTTAATAACAAAATAAAATTAAGTTAGATCCATTAAGAAAATCAATTCTAAGTCCTATTAAAGCAAAACATAATTTCTATGAGGAATTTCATGATGATGACTAGCTTTTCAAGTTAACAAATTTAAAACAACAGTAGCATCCGATAACTCATAGAGATAAAATTAGCTCTAATAATATCTTAAATTTGAACTAGTCCTCGTTTCTAAAAGAGAATAGCAAACACATAAAAAATAAAAGCAGCTTCAGCACCATTTTAAATAGCTAAGTTGATAGCAGTTTTAAATCTAACTTTTAAAGGAAAAAGCTTACAGTTTATCCCGCATTCAAAAATATCTTAACTATAAAGGGTAAAACTTACTCAAAGCAAGACATTTTGACATTTAGGAAATACTTTGAAAAAGTTAATGTTTCCCAGACAGGCTACTTTTCTCAAGAAGAGTATTAACATAGCATCTAAGACTCAGAACTCATGAAAAGACTCTCTATTTCCCTATATTCGTTTTTAGATAAAGATGGAGACAATAAAGTTTCTTTTGAATAACTTTTACAAAGAACTATCCCTGGAATGACTCCTCTTCATTATCAGATCTTTTAGAAATGGATTGATGAAGAAAATCTAAAGGAGTAGAAATCCATGGTTAACTATAAAGACTAAAATGCATCTAGAAAAGTTCAATCTCATGCTAAGGAACTAAACTTTAACTAGTTTAAAGATTTTCTGTATATTTTCACCTAGTTAGATAAAGATAGCGATGGTCTCTTAAGCTTAGATGAAGTAAAGCAAGCATTTGCAAATGCCTATTCTCCCTAATAAATTGAGAAATATTTTGAAATGTATGACTCGAACAATTCTAGACTTCTTAACATTGAAGAATTTTTGAGTATGATGACTCCAAAAGATCACATAATCACTAAAAATGTGCTTGAAAATCAAGTTGCAGAGTATGTCAAGAAAAGAACATTAGGGAAGGTTAATGTAATGCAGAGCATAATTTAAAAATAGCTAAAGAATAGAGAATTATGAGCTATAATTTTTATATAGTTTGCAGTTATTTATTTTGATGTGTATTTAATATTAATTATAAAATAAGTTTAAATTAAATCGATACATTAATTATTATGATTGGATAATTTATATTATTATAAAAATAAGGACCTCTAAATTAAATTCGTTAAAAATGTATTCTAATCATAGTGAAATGTTATCACCTTAAAGCTAAAATTATCCAAAGACTACAGATAGTGAAACTCTTTCTATGCATGGTATACCTCTAATCTATTTTATCATAATATTTAGGATCTAATTTGCGAGTATATGACGAACTATAGTATAATACTAACTTTTTAATGCAACTTGATATGAATACCTTGTCAAAGGATAGTCATCACTAATAATAAACCAATTCAAATCCCTCTAAAATAATTGAAAAACCTACACCTCATTCAATAAGCAATTTAACTTAGCTTTGTAAAATTGATGAGAACACTAAACTTTAAGAGTCTTACGAAGATATGAATTCCAGCATAGTATATGACGAGGATATATCTGCGAATCAATTAGGTTCTTACACTTTGCAGACAAAAACTAATAATAGCTCATCGATATCAAAGATATAAGGCAAATCCAAAAATCCGAATATCAAAAACAGGCTGTTATAGCTTGAAAATTAAATAAACATTAACGAAGATAGTTGTGATTTTACAGAGACTAACGAATATGCTGGTTTAAATCCTTACTCGAACTAAGTTTATTTATATTTATTTTTGCAATGTAAGTCAATGAATAGAATAAAATTAGCATAATCAATGAAGTTTCAAAGTCACATTTCCAAAACTGTAATAAAAAACAAATTCCACTTATTGAAGCAACATAAAAGAAGAATATTTAATTCGCCAATTAAACACAGAAAAATTCTCTAACTTATTAGAAATCAAGAAATAATCTATAAGTAAATTAAATAAAGTCTTAGAATAGCTTACTTAGCACAGTTAACTCAAAGAAATAATTTCATAATGGGCAAGAATACTTGCTTTAACTTTAGAATAAATCAAAAGTTTAAGAATATAATACAAAGAATACTATTGATATATTACAATAAATTAAAAAAATATATACTCTGTAAAATAATTTTGGGAAATAAGCAACTTATGCTACTTTTTAGTGGAAATTAATATAATATTATATTTATCTATCTAAAATTAGAAATAAATTACTAATCCAAACTGACAAGTTTAATATAGTATAAAATTCTTAGAATAAATTAAATCCCTGCAATAATAAATGTGAAGAGTTATATAATTTATCAAAGTAAGAGAAATCAAAACCATAACCCCTGATTAACTAGTAAACCTTCGAAGAATTTAAGGAATGCACTTTTCAACCTAAAATTAACTAGAATTCATTTTATAGAGATAGAAGTAAATCTACTCAAAGAAGAACTGTTGATGAATTTCTTGAAGATTAAGCTCAATTTAGAGTTAATGCAGAGGCTAAACTACAGTAACAGAGATAAATCAGGATATAGGAAGAGACTTAGAGTTAGAGATAACCTAGAAATAAAAGCGCACTCATTGAGAAATCATAAGATGAATAGAATTCCATATTTGACCGATTACATAATGAAAGTAAAGTATTGGTAATGAAGAAAGAACAAATAGCTGAATAAGTATAAAAAGAGACTGCACCCTTTAAGCCAAAGTTAATTTCAAGCAAAAACTTTACTCCTAAGAGGGAGTATGACACTACAATGTATTTATATTAAGATGCCAAAAACAGAGAAAGGAAATCTTTAGAGAGAAGAAGCATTTATCAGTAAGCAGATTAAAAGATTGCTAAATAGAGTAACAAAAAGTCAAATGAGTACATTGTAAAATCTTGCTATCAACAAATTGATAATGTACTTCATAATTATGGGAATAAGATTTAATCGATTGATTGTTTTCTTGATGTACTTTAGCAGTTAGGATACATCACAAGGTAAACTAATCCTGAAGAGAGACAGTCCCTAGAAATGATTTTCAATCTTTTAAACAAAAGCTCTTTAAATATTGAGAAAAAGAATCTTTTAGCCTTCATAGTAGCTTGCCATGGAATTTTAATTGATAACATAGATTCTTTAAATTTAAACGAAAGAAGATTATTGGAATCTTCTCAATATGGAATCATAAACACGAAGGGGTAATATGTAATAAATGAATCTGTAATGGAAAATATTAAAAAGAGATTTCATTTTTTGCATATAAATAAATAGACTTAAAAGACCAAGGATAAAGGCATGAGAGAATCTATTTCTCCTTCATGCATTTCAACTTAAAGTTTGGAATTTAGACCTAGCATAAACGAAAAATCTAAAAAATTAGCAGAAAATTATCGATAAAGCATCAGCTCTGTAAGTTTAAATTTAATACCTAATCATTTTATTTAGTAATTATCTTTGGTCATGAGTTAGAAGCAGTAATAAATTCAAAGTCAAGCTTAATCAAAGAAATTTAACGGGAGAAAATATCTAAAAGTATTATAAGTATTATTAATTATAAAATAACTTGATAGAGATAGTCTAATGTCTAAATCAGCTTCTAATTTTGATTCATTATACCTATAAGCTTCACTCTTAGAAAGAAAAAAGTAAACAAAGATTGATGAAATGAAATTGCATGAAACTGATGGTTGTACTTTCAAGCCATAACTAGTTTATTTATTTTTTAATATAGTTGCAAAGAATCCTTTAGCCCAGTAACAAACCTACGGTTGGACAATTAACTCAATTTATGACAGAGTATTCCCAAGAATTGAGAAATCAAGGGAAAAAAGAGATAAATCAACAGAGGAAATTGATTATGAAAGATTCAAGGATTAATGCACTTTCAAACCCACTATAACACAATCTAAAAGTAGATCTAGATCAAGAGCATCAACTTCTGCTTCAAAATATACCCCCTAGATAAAATAAACTAAGTAAAACGATTAATATATCATAGAATAAAATCAGTCGACCTCTTCATTTGACAAAGACTCCATGCTTCAAAATATTTTCAATAAGCCTTTTCTAGGTAAAAACTTAAATGATTAAAAGAAAGCTTTTAACAATTCAAATAGCTCTAAGACTGGTTTCTCTAATTTGAATGCTTCGGACAACAATAGTGTTCACGAATCTCTATCCTTTATGAATTCGTCATATTAGGAATCTCAATTGAACAGACTGTAAAATCTCAAAAGTTCATCCTCTCAATATATACCACCTAGAACTAAAAATAATGTGAATAAAAATACGCTAACTTAGAATAATTAAGTCAAAACGCTAAACAATGACCTGTAATAACATCTGAATCAAAGTAGCTCTCAAAAGAAATTTAGTCAAGCATCTCTTTAAGAAATTGAGGGATGCGATGAAGAGCCTCTGCTTTTTGCAAACATACACATAGGCTCAAACGGTTAAACAGCTCGGTTAGTCCTTTATGAAGGAGAAGACCCTAAATTAATTGTGCAAAGTTTCTGTCAAAAGTACAGTAAGTAGATACATTAAATTACATAAATTTAAGCATCAAATGATATTGATTATACATTAAATATTGAAATAATTCTATTCTCGACTATTTATTCACAAATTTTTATAGAATTGAATGGGGAAGTGGCTGAGAAGTTACATGAGCTAATTAGAAGTTAACTTTATCCTGATGAGGACTGACTTAATATTATTTTATTGTTGATTGGGATAATTATAGATTATTAGTATTGATACGAAAAAATTATTAAGAGAAATTTATTATAACATTTAAATTCTATCATAATAAATTCTTCGTTTTATACTTAACATAAAATTTTATAACAATTTAAAGGAAAGTTTGATTAATTAACTGAAATATATTTTTTAATTTATAAGTTAAAATTGTAATTTTTAATTATTTTAAACATAAAATCTTTTACAAATCAGTTAGTGCTTATCAATATTAAAGTTATTCTTTAATTATTTAATATTTAGGGAGAATTGAAATAATTAGTTATAATTATATTTTCTTTAATTATCAACATTTGTTTCTTGGTTTAGATACCATAAGTGCTGGTTATTCGTTTACGTATATATCTAGCAGAACTGTTTTGAGTAAATCGAAATTCCACCAAAACTCCATCTATAAAAATAAATAAATAGAGTGTGGTTTTTTAGAAACATTTGGCCTATTTTTAATTGGAAAATTAATGGAATAATTAATATCTAGAACTGAGTGTGGCCTGTTTTGAGACCCTCTAAAGTTACAGTCTTTAATTGATAGCCAGGTTGTGAATCAAGTAATAAGTCTTGCTAATCCATAATTCTAACTATTTTAGTATCTAGAGGTTGGTGGTCTGACTCATACCATACTTGGCCAGCTAATTGATATTATATTTAAGATATCATTTGTAACTAAATTACATATAATAGTGTCTCCCTGCTATTATGATTATATCACCTTTTCGAATGAAGATTCCCTTTTACTCGAATGCCTCTACTGAGCAACTTTCGTCTAAGTTTACATTTACTATCTATGAACCATATATGGGGATATCATTATGCAAGCAGTTATTTTAATTATAGATTGTATAAATTTCTTTTTATATTAAAATAAGAACTAATATTTCATTGAAAACACATATAAGTTATCTAAAATATTTTGAGTTCTCGAGTTCCTCATTTTCGCAGCTTCTATCATAAATAATTTTATCTTTAACTCTTCCGGCCGTGCTGCCTGCAAGAATGACTACGGATAGCACCAAGCTGCAAAGGGTAAACTAATTTCTTAATTTCTTGGTCATTATAATCAAAGTTTAAAGATAGCTTTGATAAATAAATTATACTCACCACTTAAATACCTTATTACAAATTACTCACTAGCCAATATATTCGTGTATAGTTGATACTTAATCAATCAAATGATGATTTAAAATTAGATTTATTACTATTTCATACTTATTTTACACCATGAGTCCACAGATACCTATCTCTGCTAGTTTTACTCATATTTTATAAAAACCAGGAATCACTGCTCTTTTTGAATAATTTTGAATCAAAGCTCTCTTAACTTCTATTATCAGATATAATACTATTAAAATTGATCATTTTCAATTACTTCATATTTCTACTGTTAAAAGCATTAGTTGTTGTTGGAATTCTTGTCGATGGTTAGAATGAATGTAAGTTCTTAATGTTTTGAGTCTAAAGGCCATTTATTGAAAAGTTGTTAACTTGCCTATTTCGACGCTAACTCATGTAAGAAGTCTTAGGTATGTGAATTTTCAAAGACTTTTAGAGAGATTTTGAGAGACCAGTTATCTCTTAAGAACGGCTATCTGTATAATCCACTGATCTGTTTAGAAATTGTAGAGATTCAAGGTTTGTGCAGGCATTTAAGAAATCTTAAGTTTAGGTGTTGTTTAAATTTCTTTATTAAGTTTTCTGTTTAAGGTTTTTTAAATATACAGAGAGAAACTATTGTTAATTAAGGGGGAGTCCATCAATGGAATTAAGAAGCGTACTACTCTGATCATGCTAGCTATGACTGGTTAAGTCAAAACTATCATTTAAAATTGTCATAGTAGTATTGTTAATGTTTTATCTAAGCAAAGTGTTTCTGGTTCTTTATTGGGACTTATTTTATCTTGAAAAGTTTTGCATAATCTTGCTGCCTATGCTTTAAGTTTAAGGTCTATTCTCATACAATATATTTAATAATTTTTCTCTCCCAACTTATATAAAGATTCATGTACAGTTCCTATTTAAGTAGACTACTAACTCTCATTCATTTTATTCAACCTCTTAATTTCCATTATCTTTAGGTTTTCTTGCATCTATAATTGCTTAATACTCTCTAAGTATTTTTCATAAAGTCTTGGGATTCGCAAAATAGTTCTAGTTTTCTTTAACTCCTCTTGAATTTATTTCTTAGATTTCATTAATTGATCTATGATACTTTCATACACCTATACTTCAATTTTTATCATCTCTTTTATTTAGTGTTCTTTTCGCTGAAATACTTCAGCAATTTGCCCGTTTTATAGTTTTAGAGATTTTATTTCCTCTTATAGTAGGGACATTTTGAGTTCATAACTTTCCTGTAGAGCTTATTTTTCTTTCTCAAGGGTATCTAAATTTGACTAAAATGTTAAAATTCAAATTTATATCATTTATAGAAATGAATTTACTTATTATATTTGACTTGAAATCCTCGCCTTGTCTTATGTAAATCTCACTGATATTGTTAATGCTATCCAATTCACTCAACAATTGTTTATTTTGTTCAAGAATATCCTCATATCTTCTCTTATAGGGGAGATCAGCTTTCTCATCCATAAGAGGTTTGTAGATTGTCTTATAGGAGCAGTAGAGTTAGAAAGGGTTATTCTGTACTACAGCGCTCATTGCCATACCTTAGTTCTTTTTCTTGTAGGCAGCAATTATTTCATCTTTGTGACCAAAATTCTTATCAAAAGAAATTAAATAATGGATATAAGAGGGAATTACCATGCATTTAATTTATGTTAAAATGTACAACAAATAAATTAAATTACAATTTTCAAAAATAATATCCAAAGTTAAAGAAATGTTAGATTAACAACTAGAAAAAATTAGGAAAGCTAAATTAACAAGTTGTTAGTTTATAATAAATATATATATATATATATCATATAAAATATTTTATATAAGCTAAAAGAAATCTGAAGTTGGATGATAACATTGACAACACCAGACGTAGAATAGTGCTACAAGGTGAGATATTTAAGCACATAGATTTCACAGATGCCATAAAACAAGATTTTGAAGAGTTTCTAGATAAGCAGGAGATATATTTGAAATTTTACAGGAAAAAGCTACTAATGCTAATTAGAGATAATAGCGACGCAGAGAATCAAAAGAAGGTTAAATCAAGAGAAATTTAACATAATTAATATAAGATCCTGAAAATAAGCTGAACAAACATAACACTAGAATCTAAATAAAAGATTTGATTTCAACTCTTATATTTTAAATTATTAAAAAGAAAATCTTAAACGATTTGGAAAGATCTATTATAGCTTTTGATCCGAATATTCTGGAGGCTTCTGACTTGAGATTTGAGACTATGGCTAAATACAAATCCTTAAAGAAAAAAGATGTGCTGACTCATGATTAAATTACCTAAAGAGTTTTAAGACGAAGATCTATTCGAAGACTTGTTCTTGAAGATGAAATAGAAGATCTTTCAGATTTGGAAGATAAACCATATACTAAAATTATTTAATTCTGTGTACCTTTTAACTCTCCATAATAGTTAGAACTGTAAGTTTAACATTGAAGAAGAAGGCAGATCTTAATCAGTTGACGATATAACAGAGGACGAGACCTAAAACTCAGGGAACTCAAGTTTTGATTCTTAAGCAAGCAAGGTGGCTTTTTGGAAGGACATTAATACTAAAGACTCAGACTACAAGCAAGCTGTGATTATTAAGAAAATTAGGAATGCCATATAATACGATAAAGTAAACGCATAGAAGAAATAAAGCCCAAATAACGTGGGAGTAGGGAGAAGGAGGTCTATTCGAGATATGAATGTTGATCGAGACAAAATACAGAGAATAAAAAATCACTTGAGGATTAATGATCAGAATTATACTACCTCATAAGAAAACTATACCCACGATAGGATTATAAACAAATTTCACATTAAAATATTAATGTTATCTTTATACTAAGATGCAGAAAGCACATTTGGTTGAAATTAAAAACATTAAGAATCTTTCTGTTCAATATTTAAAAATATAAGATTCTATTTCTTATTTCAGTTTTGTTAAATGTAATTAATCCATTCAATATGCGATAGACTATTTTAAGTAGAAAAGTTCAGATTTAAACAAAATTTTTACTGAAGAAATATTTGAAGTGCTGGATTAATATGACTTACTCAGACGTAAGCTAAGCTAAAAAAAGCAGAAATTAGAGAGAGCAAGTGAAGTCATTATGCATTAAGAGAAAATTATCAATGAATTGTGCACTTTTTATCACGTTTCACTTGCTCAAGTATTTGATAAGACTTTTCTCTAAAAAATAACTAAAAATAATTGGAAAGATTACAATTTTTATCTCGAGATAATAAACAGTCAACATTAAGTTTAAATTTATAATTTTATCATTAAAATCATCTTTTGCGTTTATTGTTTGTTTTATCTACAAATTTGAAATTATCAAGAGCATTCATCTTTCTCTTTTTTGAATTCTTAATTTCTTCCTTATTTTCTTTGCTACTTACTTCACTAATTTATTATTGATTATCCAAAACTTAATCATGAGCAATCGCTTCTTGTTTATTTTGTATTGTTATTTTATCATAATCTTTACTTTTTGAGCTTACACTTTTAATCTTTGTTTTTTTAGTTTTCGACTAGGTCTTTATTCCCTAATTTTCTATGAAGCCTAGATCTTGCTCTTTAACTTCCTCTTCTATATCTATTTAAGTCGTTGAGTTTATAACCCCATCATCATTACAATAATTGTACATTTAAATGATTATAAGAAAGACTGAAAGTATAAAAAGAAATATTATACTCTTAACAATTGCAATTTTAGATTTGGACTTAGTTGGAGGCTTGCTTTTAGGTTCAAAAGGACATAAGTCTCTCGCTTTACATTCATAACATCTGGGTCCTATGGGTTTGCATATCATCTATCCAAATCCTACCAGCATCCAATTAATCTTCTCCCATTTATCTTAAGGAAGCCATTCTTAGAGGGCTTTTGCTGTCTCGCCAGGTAGTTAATCCATTAATGAGGTTTATAAGTGCTGTGATTTGTAGGGAATTTGTTAGGGGTTGAGGTTATTAATAGGTTTTAATGTGAAATCTATAGTAAATGTATTTAATTTAATCACTCAAAATGCACTTTTGGATCATGTGGGAGAGGTCTGTAGTTTATCTTACTTAACCACAACTCTATCTGCTCTATTGATATGTCTGATCTTGAGTTTGGTTTAATTTATTATTGATTCTGCCATATGTTTTATTGATTGAGATAGTTTGGTTTTGTCTATAAACTACTTGATTCTTTTAGCATCTTTCTCGCACCTTGTAGAGTAGTAATCGTTGCGAGGCATATCGCACTCTATTATTATTGCTGCTGAAGCCCACACATCCCACTAAAAGTCACCATCTCTCGAGTCTTCTCTTTCTAGATAATAGCCTTGAGTTCCCATTACAGTTCCTAGCCTTGAGACTTCCACTGTTTATGCTCTGTTGAAATCGATTATTGCTACTCTTACTGGTGAAAAGTTTATCATTATATTTTCTGGCTTTAAATCTCAGTGAACAAACCCTAACTTGTGAAGCTCTTTAATACCTTGTATGATTTGAGTTGCTATTTATCCAAGTTACTTATGATTCTTTTGATCTGTTATGAAATCTCTTAGAATCATTTCATAGAGTGGGAGTCTGAAAGCAACATGATTCTTGGCAAGGAGAACAGCATCTAGCTTGATTAAGTAACTACACTCTTTAAACTTTGCTTGAGTGAGTACTTGATTCTCATTTGTAAAATTCATTTGATATTTATCATCACTTAAGAGATAGTTGAAGGGATACACCTTGTATGCATATTTGTTCTACCGAAATACCCTCC
>ARYC01018102.1:0-28889 GCA_000711775.1 Oxytricha trifallax
AGTAACAAAAAGTCAAATGAGTACATTGTAAAATCTTGCTATCAACAAATTGATGATGTACTTCATAACTATGGGAATAAGATTTAATCGATTGATTGCTTTCTTGATGCTCTTTAGCAGTTAGGGTACATCACAAGGTAAACAAATCCTGAAGAGAGACAGTCCCTAGAAATGATTTTCAATCTTTTAAACTAAAGCTCTTTAAATATTGAGAAAAAGAATCTGTTAGCCTTCATAGTAGCTTGCCATGGAATTTTAATTGATAACATAGATTCTTTAAATTAAAACGAAAGCAGATTATTGGAATCTTCTCAATATGGAATGATAAACACGAAGGGGTAATATGTAATAAATGAATCTGTAATGGAAAATATTAAAAAGAGATTTCATTTTTTGCATATAAATAAATAGACTTAAAAGACCAAGGATAAAGGCATGAGAGAATCTATTTCTCCTTCATGCATTTCAACTTAAAGTTTGGAATTTAGACCTAGCATAAACGAAAAATCTAAAAAATTAGCAGAAAATTATCGATAAAGCATCAGCTCTGTAAGTTTAAATTTAATACCTAATCATTTTATTTAGTAATTATCTTTGGTCATGAGTTAGAAGCAGTAATAAATTCAAAGTCAAGCTTAATCAAAGAAATTTAACGGGAGAAAATATCTAAAAGTATTATAAGTATTATTAATTATAAAATAACTTGATAGAGATAGTCTAATGTCTAAATCAGCTTCTAATTTTGATTCATTATACCTATAAGCTTCACTCTTAGAAAGAAAAAAGTAAACAAAGATTGATGAAATGAAATTGCATGAAACTGATGGTTGTACTTTCAAGCCATAACTAGTTTATTTATTTTTTAATATAGTTGCAAAGAATCCTTTAGCCCAGTAACAAACCTACGGTTGGACAATTAACTCAATTTATGACAGAGTATTCCCAAGAATTGAGAAATCAAGGGAAAAAAGAGATAAATCAACAGAGGAAATTGATTATGAAAGATTCAAGGATTAATGCACTTTCAAACCCACTATAACACAATCTAAAAGTAGATCTAGATCAAGAGCATCAACTTCTGCTTCAAAATATACCCCCTAGATAAAATAAACTAAGTAAAACGATTAATATATCATAGAATAAAATCAGTCGACCTCTTCATTTGACAAAGACTCCATGCTTCAAAATATTTTCAATAAGCCTTTTCTAGGTAAAAACTTAAATGATTAAAAGAAAGCTTTTAACAATTCAAATAGCTCTAAGACTGGTTTCTCTAATTTGAATGCTTCGGACAACAATAGTGTTCACGAATCTCTATCCTTTATGAATTCGTCATATTAGGAATCTCAATTGAACAGACTGTAAAATCTCAAAAGTTCATCCTCTCAATATATACCACCTAGAACTAAAAATAATGTGAATAAAAATACGCTAACTTAGAATAATTAAGTCAAAACGCTAAACAATGACCTGTAATAACATCTGAATCAAAGTAGCTCTCAAAAGAAATTTAGTCAAGCATCTCTTTAAGAAATTGAGGGATGCGATGAAGAGCCTCTGCTTTTTGCAAACATACACATAGGCTCAAACGGTTAAACAGCTCGGTTAGTCCTTTATGAAGGAGAAGACCCTAAATTAATTGTGCAAAGTTTCTGTCAAAAGTACAGTAAGTAGATACATTAAATTACATAAATTTAAGCATCAAATGATATTGATTATACATTAAATATTGAAATAATTCTATTCTCGACTATTTATTCACAAATTTTTATAGAATTGAATGGGGAAGTGGCTGAGAAGTTACATGAGCTAATTAGAAGTTAACTTTATCCTGATGAGGACTGACTTAATATTATTTTATTGTTGATTGGGATAATTATAGATTATTAGTATTGATACGAAAAAATTATTAAGAGAAATTTATTATAACATTTAAATTCTATCATAATAAATTCTTCGTTTTATACTTAACATAAAATTTTATAACAATTTAAAGGAAAGTTTGATTAATTAACTGAAATATATTTTTTAATTTATAAGTTAAAATTGTAATTTTTAATTATTTTAAACATAAAATCTTTTACAAATCAGTTAGTGCTTATCAATATTAAAGTTATTCTTTAATTATTTAATATTTAGGGAGAATTGAAATAATTAGTTATAATTATATTTTCTTTAATTATCAACATTTGTTTCTTGGTTTAGATACCATAAGTGCTGGTTATTCGTTTACGTATATATCTAGCAGAACTGTTTTGAGTAAATCGAAATTCCACCAAAACTCCATCTATAAAAATAAATAAATAGAGTGTGGTTTTTTAGAAACATTTGGCCTATTTTTAATTGGAAAATTAATGGAATAATTAATATCTAGAACTGAGTGTGGCCTGTTTTGAGACCCTCTAAAGTTACAGTCTTTAATTGATAGCCAGGTTGTGAATCAAGTAATAAGTCTTGCTAATCCATAATTCTAACTATTTTAGTATCTAGAGGTTGGTGGTCTGACTCATACCATACTTGGCCAGCTAATTGATATTATATTTAAGATATCATTTGTAACTAAATTACATATAATAGTGTCTCCCTGCTATTATGATTATATCACCTTTTCGAATGAAGATTCCCTTTTACTCGAATGCCTCTACTGAGCAACTTTCGTCTAAGTTTACATTTACTATCTATGAACCATATATGGGGATATCATTATGCAAGCAGTTATTTTAATTATAGATTGTATAAATTTCTTTTTATATTAAAATAAGAACTAATATTTCATTGAAAACACATATAAGTTATCTAAAATATTTTGAGTTCTCGAGTTCCTCATTTTCGCAGCTTCTATCATAAATAATTTTATCTTTAACTCTTCCGGCCGTGCTGCCTGCAAGAATGACTACGGATAGCACCAAGCTGCAAAGGGTAAACTAATTTCTTAATTTCTTGGTCATTATAATCAAAGTTTAAAGATAGCTTTGATAAATAAATTATACTCACCACTTAAATACCTTATTACAAATTACTCACTAGCCAATATATTCGTGTATAGTTGATACTTAATCAATCAAATGATGATTTAAAATTAGATTTATTACTATTTCATACTTATTTTACACCATGAGTCCACAGATACCTATCTCTGCTAGTTTTACTCATATTTTATAAAAACCAGGAATCACTGCTCTTTTTGAATAATTTTGAATCAAAGCTCTCTTAACTTCTATTATCAGATATAATACTATTAAAATTGATCATTTTCAATTACTTCATATTTCTACTGTTAAAAGCATTAGTTGTTGTTGGAATTCTTGTCGATGGTTAGAATGAATGTAAGTTCTTAATGTTTTGAGTCTAAAGGCCATTTATTGAAAAGTTGTTAACTTGCCTATTTCGACGCTAACTCATGTAAGAAGTCTTAGGTATGTGAATTTTCAAAGACTTTTAGAGAGATTTTGAGAGACCAGTTATCTCTTAAGAACGGCTATCTGTATAATCCACTGATCTGTTTAGAAATTGTAGAGATTCAAGGTTTGTGCAGGCATTTAAGAAATCTTAAGTTTAGGTGTTGTTTAAATTTCTTTATTAAGTTTTCTGTTTAAGGTTTTTTAAATATACAGAGAGAAACTATTGTTAATTAAGGGGGAGTCCATCAATGGAATTAAGAAGCGTACTACTCTGATCATGCTAGCTATGACTGGTTAAGTCAAAACTATCATTTAAAATTGTCATAGTAGTATTGTTAATGTTTTATCTAAGCAAAGTGTTTCTGGTTCTTTATTGGGACTTATTTTATCTTGAAAAGTTTTGCATAATCTTGCTGCCTATGCTTTAAGTTTAAGGTCTATTCTCATACAATATATTTAATAATTTTTCTCTCCCAACTTATATAAAGATTCATGTACAGTTCCTATTTAAGTAGACTACTAACTCTCATTCATTTTATTCAACCTCTTAATTTCCATTATCTTTAGGTTTTCTTGCATCTATAATTGCTTAATACTCTCTAAGTATTTTTCATAAAGTCTTGGGATTCGCAAAATAGTTCTAGTTTTCTTTAACTCCTCTTGAATTTATTTCTTAGATTTCATTAATTGATCTATGATACTTTCATACACCTATACTTCAATTTTTATCATCTCTTTTATTTAGTGTTCTTTTCGCTGAAATACTTCAGCAATTTGCCCGTTTTATAGTTTTAGAGATTTTATTTCCTCTTATAGTAGGGACATTTTGAGTTCATAACTTTCCTGTAGAGCTTATTTTTCTTTCTCAAGGGTATCTAAATTTGACTAAAATGTTAAAATTCAAATTTATATCATTTATAGAAATGAATTTACTTATTATATTTGACTTGAAATCCTCGCCTTGTCTTATGTAAATCTCACTGATATTGTTAATGCTATCCAATTCACTCAACAATTGTTTATTTTGTTCAAGAATATCCTCATATCTTCTCTTATAGGGGAGATCAGCTTTCTCATCCATAAGAGGTTTGTAGATTGTCTTATAGGAGCAGTAGAGTTAGAAAGGGTTATTCTGTACTACAGCGCTCATTGCCATACCTTAGTTCTTTTTCTTGTAGGCAGCAATTATTTCATCTTTGTGACCAAAATTCTTATCAAAAGAAATTAAATAATGGATATAAGAGGGAATTACCATGCATTTAATTTATGTTAAAATGTACAACAAATAAATTAAATTACAATTTTCAAAAATAATATCCAAAGTTAAAGAAATGTTAGATTAACAACTAGAAAAAATTAGGAAAGCTAAATTAACAAGTTGTTAGTTTATAATAAATATATATATATATATATCATATAAAATATTTTATATAAGCTAAAAGAAATCTGAAGTTGGATGATAACATTGACAACACCAGACGTAGAATAGTGCTACAAGGTGAGATATTTAAGCACATAGATTTCACAGATGCCATAAAACAAGATTTTGAAGAGTTTCTAGATAAGCAGGGAGATATATTTGAAATTTTACAGGAAAAAGCTACTAATGCTAATTAGAGATAATAGCGACGCAGAGAATCAAAAGAAGGTTAAATCAAGAGAAATTTAACATAATTAATATAAGATCCTGAAAATAAGCTGAACAAACATAACACTAGAATCTAAATAAAAGATTTGATTTCAACTCTTATATTTTAAATTATTAAAAAGAAAATCTTAAACGATTTGGAAAGATCTATTATAGCTTTTGATCCGAATATTCTGGAGGCTTCTGACTTGAGATTTGAGACTATGGCTAAATACAAATCCTTAAAGAAAAAAGATGTGCTGACTCATGATTAAATTACCTAAAGAGTTTTAAGACGAAGATCTATTCGAAGACTTGTTCTTGAAGATGAAATAGAAGATCTTTCAGATTTGGAAGATAAACCATATACTAAAATTATTTAATTCTGTGTACCTTTTAACTCTCCATAATAGTTAGAACTGTAAGTTTAACATTGAAGAAGAAGGCAGATCTTAATCAGTTGACGATATAACAGAGGACGAGACCTAAAACTCAGGGAACTCAAGTTTTGATTCTTAAGCAAGCAAGGTGGCTTTTTGGAAGGACATTAATACTAAAGACTCAGACTACAAGCAAGCTGTGATTATTAAGAAAATTAGGAATGCCATATAATACGATAAAGTAAACGCATAGAAGAAATAAAGCCCAAATAACGTGGGAGTAGGGAGAAGGAGGTCTATTCGAGATATGAATGTTGATCGAGACAAAATACAGAGAATAAAAAATCACTTGAGGATTAATGATCAGAATTATACTACCTCATAAGAAAACTATACCCACGATAGGATTATAAACAAATTTCACATTAAAATATTAATGTTATCTTTATACTAAGATGCAGAAAGCACATTTGGTTGAAATTAAAAACATTAAGAATCTTTCTGTTCAATATTTAAAAATATAAGATTCTATTTCTTATTTCAGTTTTGTTAAATGTAATTAATCCATTCAATATGCGATAGACTATTTTAAGTAGAAAAGTTCAGATTTAAACAAAATTTTTACTGAAGAAATATTTGAAGTGCTGGATTAATATGACTTACTCAGACGTAAGCTAAGCTAAAAAAAGCAGAAATTAGAGAGAGCAAGTGAAGTCATTATGCATTAAGAGAAAATTATCAATGAATTGTGCACTTTTTATCACGTTTCACTTGCTCAAGTATTTGATAAGACTTTTCTCTAAAAAATAACTAAAAATAATTGGAAAGATTACAATTTTTATCTCGAGATAATAAACAGTCAACATTAAGTTTAAATTTATAATTTTATCATTAAAATCATCTTTTGCGTTTATTGTTTGTTTTATCTACAAATTTGAAATTATCAAGAGCATTCATCTTTCTCTTTTTTGAATTCTTAATTTCTTCCTTATTTTCTTTGCTACTTACTTCACTAATTTATTATTGATTATCCAAAACTTAATCATGAGCAATCGCTTCTTGTTTATTTTGTATTGTTATTTTATCATAATCTTTACTTTTTGAGCTTACACTTTTAATCTTTGTTTTTTTAGTTTTCGACTAGGTCTTTATTCCCTAATTTTCTATGAAGCCTAGATCTTGCTCTTTAACTTCCTCTTCTATATCTATTTAAGTCGTTGAGTTTATAACCCCATCATCATTACAATAATTGTACATTTAAATGATTATAAGAAAGACTGAAAGTATAAAAAGAAATATTATACTCTTAACAATTGCAATTTTAGATTTGGACTTAGTTGGAGGCTTGCTTTTAGGTTCAAAAGGACATAAGTCTCTCGCTTTACATTCATAACATCTGGGTCCTATGGGTTTGCATATCATCTATCCAAATCCTACCAGCATCCAATTAATCTTCTCCCATTTATCTTAAGGAAGCCATTCTTAGAGGGCTTTTGCTGTCTCGCCAGAGTCAAAACCCCTTAATGAGGTTTATAAATGCTTTGATTTGTAGGGAATTTGTTAGGGTTTGAGGTTATTAATAGGTTTTAATGTTAAATTTATAGTAAATGTATTTAATTTGATCTCTCAAAATGCACTTTTGGATCATGTGGGAGAGGTCTGAAGTTTATCTTACTTAACCACAACTCTATCTGCTCTATTGATATGTCTGATCTTGAGTTTGGTTTCATTATTATTGATTCTACCATATGTTTTATTGATTGAGATACTCTGGTTTTGTCTATAAACCACTTGATTCTTTACTTAGCATCTTTCTCGCACCTTGTAGAGTAGTAATCGTTGCCAGGCATATCGCACTCTATTATTATTGCTGCTAAAGCCCACACATCCCACTAAAAGTCACCATCTCTCCAGTCTTCTCTTTCTGAATAACCCTTGAGTTCACATTACAGTTCCAAGCCTTGAGACTTCCACTCTTTAGGCTCTGTTGAAATCGATTATTCTACTCTTACTGGAGAAAGTTTATCATAATATTTTCTGGCTTCAAATCTCTGTGAACAACCCTAACTTGTGAAGCTCTTTAATACCTTATACGATCTGAGATGCTATTCATCCAAGTTACTTATGATTCCTTTGATCTGTTATGAAATCTCTTAGAGTAATTTCATAGAGTGGGAGTCTGAAAGCAACATGATCCTTGGCAAGGAGAACAACATCTAGCTTGATTAAGTAACTACACTCTTTAAACTTCGCTTGAGTGAGTACTTGATACTCATTTGTAAAATCCATTTAATATTTATCATCACTTAAGAGATAGTTGAAGGGATACAACTTGTATGCATATTTGTCTAACCGAAACCCTCCACCCCCTCCACCCATAACCGAGATACCCCTCCCACCCCCACCCCCAAACTATTATATAATAAAAAATAATTTAATAATTTATAAAATCCATTATAAATGAGAATTTTAAAAATTAATAATATAATATAATAATTTATAAAATCTTTTATAAATAAGAATTTTAAAAATTATTGATTTAATAATTATTTTTATTTATAATTAAAGTTTAATAATTTTAATTATATTTAAATTAATAACAATGATTAATTTTTAAAATTCTCATATATAAAAGATTTTATAAATTATTATATTATATTATTAAAAAATAGGTAAGGGGTGGGGAGGGGTGTATGAGGAGGGGTATCTCGGTTTAGAGTGGGGAGTGGGTGGGGAGGGGTATCTCAGGTTAGAACAAATATTTGATGATCATTGATAACTTTCTTATCAAAGGAGTCCTCTAGAATAAGATAACTTTAAAGAGAAGTATCTAAATCTATCGACGCAAGAACTGGTATTTTCTTGTATTGAATTTTGATAATGTTTTTTGTGATTTCAGAGGTTAGTTGTTTACGTGCCTTCTTTACGTACTCTAACTCACTAGCTTATTCAGGCACTACCGCTTTAGAATATTTCCTCGATTTTCATTTGTTGATAAGCTCCAACTCAACTTCATGCTTTTCAATTTTTATATCTTTTTTGTGAGCCTTTAAAAGATGTTTCTTCAAGACTCTTATTTAAGAGTACTAATTATGTCACTCAAAGCAATCATACTTCCCATCGATTTTGTCGTACTTTAAGTATACAGTAGGCTTGGCTTCTCTATGCTCCTTCATATGTCTATACCAGCTAGATTTATGAGCAAAATCTCTCTCACACAGCTCACAAAAGTACACATCAACTTCATCAGTCTGTATAGGAATTTAATTATTGCCTTTCTCCACCTCTCTATCTCCCACACACTTGCTTGCCATTTATTTTCTATTATTAATTTCTATTTTTATTACAGAGACCTCAATTGATTGCTCAGGTACTTCTTTAAGAGAGTTCATCTCTCAGCTATCACACATTTTATTGTTGCCAAAGGTAAGTCTCATTTAATTTGATGGAAGTGCTATTGTTTTTCTTAAAATGTTAGCGCTCATATTTAAATTTGAATTTAAAATTATAAAACTGCCTCTATAACTGAAAGCTTATATGAGAGCTTTGCAAGCCTACAAGTTTCAAGGGAAGTTCTTAAAGTATTAGAGAAGAAATATAAGTGTTAAGAGACAATCCAGCTCTAAATATAGGGGAAGAAGTAACCATTTTTACTATCAATAATAAGTTGATTAAGCACGTACCGATTTAGAAGTGCACCTAATTAAGTACGTACTACTTTAGGAGGTATTTTATGATTTTATGATTAAATTAGGGTGCTCCTAATTAAGAACTAGCTTTAATTAATGCTCTATAGTACTACTTAATTAATGCTCCTAATAAAGTACAAGCATTTTAGGAGCTGCTCCTAATTAAGTACGTACCAATTTAAATTTAAAAATATGGAACTATAACAGTAGAAATTAATATCAATCTCTAAAGTTTGAAACCAGTTCTCAAAGCCTTCTCCATATCCTTCTAAGAGATTGACCTCCTAAAGGATACCCATATTTAATAGTAAGTTTTACAGAAGTAAATAATTGAAATCAATAAACTTAAATTTAAATATCATTTCTAAGATCTGTAAACAAGATGGAGTCAATGAACGATGCAATGAAAAGAGTGCAAGCACAAGAACTAATTAAAAGATTTAGAAGCAAGGAGGATTTGCATCGCTACCTGGTGCAGCAAGGTAATAAACTCATAGAAATTTCATTTCTAAGAGCAATACTCTGCGAAGAGAAGAAAGCATTGAAAACTTAAGATGTAAAGTTTGCAGAGATTCCAAACTATCCAGAAATCTCAGTAACTAACTTATATGATGATGCTATGAATGACCCAGAGGTTTCGCAGTACCTGCCTACTAAGAAGCAGTTGTCAAATAAACTACCTGAAAGAAACTATTTCTTTGGCATACTTGCAACAATTAAAGGTCATTACTTGAAAGAAATTATTCAAGAATCCCATAAGAAAAGGTACAGCATCTCTTCAGAAGATAAGGACAAACAAGGGATCAAGATAAATGAGAGCTGGCTACAGAACTGCAGAAGCAACCTTATATTTCAAGTAAGATTTGTAGCTTAACTATTTAGAAAAATCTGGTACTGGCATCTTCTTGATGAAGGAATAGAGCAAGCTTCACAGAGAGCGAAAGTCGCAGACAAAGTATGAAGTTACAAGAGACTTTATTCAAAAATTAAGCCACCAGAGTAAATGAACATAGATGCTGGAGCTGACAGCAAGAGAAGAAACTTAGGAGGAGGGAAGCAAGAAGTAGAAGAAAAGAAAGAGAAGCCAGCTCCCACGAAAGAATTCTAAATGTGACTTATATATTCATTAACTTAACTACAAAACTTATTTATATACATTCACTCTCCCTTCTTCAGCACACTTTTATGCCAACTAATTATCAACTCTCTTAGCTGAACTTTTTATAAAATCGACTGTATCAATAGGTAGGTCATGCAACAGGTGGTATAGCAGCAGTTTCTTATAATGACCTTTTAGTATACCCCAGTAGAACTCAATTCCATTAAACTATGGACTGTAAGGTACGTTGAACACTGGCGTTATTCTAAGTTGTTCATAACTCTTCCTTGTTTCTTTAGTCTTATGAACAGAAAGATAATCAACAAACAGTATAATCTCTTATTCAGGGTACTTCTCCCTCAGCTGTTCTAAGAACTTTATACACTACTCTGTCTTAATAGAGCGAGGATGAAAAACATAAGTTTCTAAACCAGCATCCTCGCTAATTCCTCCAAGAATGCCATTGTTTATACCTTGACTTTCTAGTCATATACTTCTATGTTGCTATGCCTCTAATACCAAGACTTCTAGATGAAAGTGTTGAAGGTAAACACAGCCTCGTCAGCATGAATAAACTTAATATTATTCAATTAGGCTCTCTGCATTTAATTATAAATATAATTTAAGTTATTGTTGTAAAATGGCAGAATGAAATCAATCACTCTCTTGATACGATTAACACCTTTGTAAGAGATACCATTTCGTTTATAGATGTTTGCTATAGACTAAGCAGAGATCTTCAACTCAGGGAACTGACGATGAAACATAGTAGCACCTTGGTCAAGAGAGAAGTGAGCCCAATACTTCAAAGTTTTTTCATTAATTAGATAGTCAATATGCTACTATAGAAACTTTGACTTCCTCTAAGGATTATAATTCAGCTATTATTGTTTTAGTTATACTTCTATAAGGCAGTGGGAGCGAACAGTTGATGGACTTCGCTTTAAGAGCAGTGCAATTGACTTATAATTGAGTACTTGTTTGACTTATTCACAGTATATATCACATCCATATCGCAGTTTAAACACTAAATCTATATACTCTTCATCATAAATAGACACCAAAAGCTTGCTATTTTTGTCTCGCATTTAATTAATAAACCCCAACCCCTAACGAATTCCCTACAAATCAAAGCACTTATAAACCTCATTAAGGGGTTTTGGGGTTTTGATTGTCTAGGTTTGCTAAGGTACCACTTTATCTGTTGCAATTCTATGAAACATGATTATTCGACTGAAATTCCTACAGTTTTCAAAACAATTTAACAAATGAGCCATTTTAGGACCTACACCTGGTAATGCAATAAGCTTGTCATAATCTGATGGAACTATCCCCTTATAGTCTTCGATTATTTGTCTTGCGGCTTTCTTCAAATAAATTGCTTTCTTATTGTGGAATCCTACTTTTTCGATAAGTCTGTTCAAGTCTTATTCCTTAATTTCATCAATCATTTTAATGGAGAGGCCATTCTATAGTAGAATTCCTACAGCTTCTGCAGTAACCTCATCTTTAGTTTATGAAGAAAGCATTAGTCCAATTAATGTCTAGAAAGCAAATTCATTAGGTGTTGCGTTTGAATCTGCTAAACAAGAAGAGCCCATGCTATTATTAACAATTTCATCGTCTATAAATGAATATATTATATCAACTGGAGCAGGATTTTCACTCCTCATGACCATAATGACATCCCAAAGTTTCTGCCAGTCCTCTGGAATGAACTTTTCACTTCCCTCTAACTCTCTACTTTTAGTGGCTTACTGAGATTTCATTCTCCTAATATTAGAGACTTTTCCCAACCTCACTTCCTCTTAAATTTCTTCAACTTCTATCAATTATTTCTTTTCCACTACTGAGTCATTTTTCTCAATTTCAGTAAGGGATTTCTAGATCTGACTCTATCTCTTAGATCTCCTTAGTAAATTAGCTTCTACGTCTAATTCTTCCTTCTCATACTCTATCTTTAATGGCTTTTCCGAAAATTATCGACTCATAATTCTTAAATTGTCAAATGTATTTCTATTATTTAGTGTTTGGATTTTTGGTTGCTTGATTTTGTTCAGAGGATTGGAAAAAAAATCTTTTTTAAGAAAATTTTTAATATTCAAAAATTATTTAAAATTAGCCAACATTTCTTATTATAATTGATTTCTCAATTATCAATTAAATCCTATTGCTGCTTTTAATTTTTTTTAGAATTAAATAAATTTGGAAAATTATTAAATTTTAGTAATATTGCAATTATTTGCCAAAAATTTAATACCAAGTGGCTAAAAAGGGTGGCCTATACTTACAAATTTAATTTAATGTTAATGAACTATTAATATGATAAGCTTATGAATTATAACTTTAATTATAAAATGTCATACAAATACCTCTAGGTAACAGGATGGTATAATTTATTCTTTAATAAAATATTAATGAATAAAAAAAAATTGGAAAAAGGTTGACCATTACAACTTTTAAAATATATATTTTTTTGTTTAATTTATTCGAGTTAAAATTTCCAAGACAATTATTATAACTAAATATGTATATACATTTTAAAAATATATACATATGATTATATAAATAGAATTAGTTAGCAGTATTTATTATATTGTATGATTTGAGCTTTAATTATAATATATAATCATAAATAGGGTAACCTTTCCAAAACTTAATTTTCATCTAATATATTTCCGATGAATCAATAAGATAAGCTCAGCAAAATTATTATAATCAATTTCTAAATTTTATAATACAACAATACTCTCTTATTAATAAAGCTCGTGGGCACAAGGCTCTTATTAGTCATGCTAGGTATGTTGCTTTTTGGAACATGCAACACAATTCTAATGAAGATTTAAAATTCAACTCCAATCGATCCCAATGATCCAAATCCAAAGCGCCCCACCTTCAATCATCCTTTCGTGCAATGCGCAATCATGTTCTTAGGTGAATGCTTATGCTTGGTATTGTACGGACTTAAGTTGCTCTATCAAAGCAGGCAGAAAGAGACAAAGAGCTTCGTCCCTTAATCACCAGGCACTCAACAAGCAGAGACACTTCATCTTAAAACACACATCAACCCTTTGCTTCTAGCCATTCCAGCTGGATTTGATATTGTAGCTTCAACTCTTATGAATATTGCATTGACAATGGTGGCTGCTAGTGTTTACTAAATGCTCAGAGGTATGATCATTATTATTACTGCACTCATGGCAATTTTCTTCTTGAAAAAGAAGCTATATCTTCATCACTGGAGCTCAATTGCTTGCATCTTTATCGGAGTAGCATTTGTAGGATTAGCTGCTATTTTCTTCAAAACTGATGAGGAAAAGGCTGACACTCAATTATAATTTTAAAAAATGAATGTATGTTTAGGTTAAAATTTTTAATGATTGATGGAGAAACTAAACCATAAGGTTTGATATTGCTATTATGCGCTTAACTTTTCACTGGCGGCATGTTCATTGTTGAAGAGAAGCTTCTTGGAGATTATTAAACTAATTATATTATTCATAAAAAAGTGATTCAAAAAATTTAGATTACTTAGATCCCTTAAAGATTGTAGGATTAGAAGGAGTGTGGGGATTATTGATGTGGTGCATTCTCTTGCCAATTTTCAATAATATTCCTTGCAACGTTCAAGGTCTATGCAATAACGGTGTCCTTGAGGATACTTTAGTAGCTTTCCAAGAGTTTGGAAAAAATCCAATCCTCATCTTACTATCAGTTGGTATTTGCTTCTCTATTGCTTGCTTCAACGCATTCGGAGTTACTGTCACAAAGCACGCATCCGCAGCTTAAAGATCAACTATCGATACTTCAAGAACTGTTCTTATCTGGATCTTCTTTTTGGCAGTGCCAATTTATCATAAGAGACTAGAACACTTCAAAGTCTTGCAATTGTTCGGCTTTGTTTTCTTGGTATTTGGCACACTTGTTTATAATGAAATTCTAATCTTGCCATTCTGGGGCTTCAACAAAAACACAAAGAAAGCTCAAAAGTTAAGAGAAGAAGATAAGAGAGGACTTCTTGATGAAACTGACAATTCAGAGGTTGTGGGATACGCAGCTGTCTCTCCTCACGCAGGTTACGATTCAAAGAGAAACGAAAGAGTCCTGCAGCACAAGATGCAAGAAATCTAGCAGGCACGAAATATGCATTTAAACAAAACTGAAGAGCTTTCTATCACAGAAGAGTCAGAGAGATTCTCACAAAAATGAATAAACAAACTGCAAGTTAACAAACAGTCAGAGAGATAATTCTATCTTAAAATTATATCACAATCAATCAGTATAATCTTTAACTCAATTTTATTAATTCCGATTTTTTCAACTATTAAGCATAAGATATTTATATTAGGCTTTTATTTATAGGCATCATTTAGCGAGTAAGATTTTGATCCATAATATTGAAGTATTATTAATTTATTAAAAATGAATTCTAATCATTCTGAGGAAGGACTGATGGAAATTCAAAGAGAATAAGAAGAAATAGATATAGCGATAGCTTTGAGTATGCAAAAAGACACTAATAAAAACTAAGATATAGATTTCTAAAATTCAAACAAAGCAACGTTAAATTTATAGGACCGACTAAAGCAAGCTAATTTAGAAAGATTGAGAAGACGGGGTGAATCTATAGAAATGCAATCTATCAATAGTATTTCAACATAAAACGTGTATTCTTCTCAAAGTGCCTTTTCTTCAAGTTAAGAAAATAGTAGTAATTAACAAGAACTTTTCAATTCTGTTGATATTGAGAATAATCCTTCTCACTTACTTGATAATAGTAATAGTAATCTACCTGTAAATCAAGGGCAGAATAGATCGTCTATACAATTAGAAATTATAATATGAAACTTTTATTTTTACTTATATTTCAGCAACTTAATGACTAATTGAGTCAGTAATCATAATCTCAAGAACAACGTCAACAAAAAAGAAAGTGCGATCTATACATGAATATTTTGGCAATAGTTATGGTTCTTTTGCAAGGGAATATAGATTGTGGAATTTCAATTCAGTATTGGCTTTTCGTATACTTCTGTATTCAGAGTTTAATGATTGGAGCCTCTTTCCTAGATGATTATATTAGAGAGTCCTAATTTTTCAATTAGCAACATAGATCACTAAAAAAATTCATTAAAATTACCAAGGTTATACTTCTCGAAGGTTCACTCTGCGGCTGGATTCTTTATGGCAATAGTATGTTTAATGAATCGAATACTTGCTATGAAAAAGTGCCAATTCTAGCATATATGATGCTCTTCCTTTTGATTCTAGGTTTCTTTTAACTTCTACTCTATGCTGTAATTGTGGCAGTTATTATATGCTACTTTGCAGCTCAATGCAAGAGAGATATGCGCAAGCAAGTTGGTTCAGTAAAAATATTGAAGTCTCTCACTAGAACAAAGTTCAATTATTAACTTTTTAACGAAGCTGATGAGTGCGCTATATGTTGGAATTCATACACTGAGCAGGATGAAGTAGCAAAATTAAAATGTAATGAAAAGCATTATTATCATAGTGCTTGCATCGAAAGTTGGATTAAAGCTGGCAACAATACTTGCCCAATGTGCAGAGAACCTATTGATAGAAATATACAGATTTGATCAAAATCACTACTTTTGCTATTAATATTATTCATGTAAAGTCTTCTAATCCAAATTTTCTTTAAATTTAGCTTTTCCTAGCTGTTATAGGAAATTATTCAAATTTTAATAATATAAACTTTTCAAATAAACGAATATGCCTTAACTAAAAGTGAAAATATCAGAATAGCTTAACAAAAAAGAGCTTAAAGAACCAGAGATATAAAATATTGTAGAAAATATGAGCTATTTAAAGCCTGACATAAAATAATAAAAGCATTAATAATCTTAGTTATCAGCATCTATCACTACAAATTGGTCTTCAAATCAGTATTAAACGGCAGATGTTAAATATATACCAGCAAGTCGTAGATCTACTTCTCCTTAATATTAACAGCTAGATTATAATAATGCGGGTGTGGGATCAAGAGGTGTTTGTATCAAATAAAGCATGGATAATTATGTCAATCCATAAAAACAGCATGAGAATCCTAAAGTCAACAAAAATATGTACTATTCAGCCCTTATAAATGTTTCTTTTAAATTTAATTATTTTTGATTAATTTTAAGAAACTAGTTGGTAAATTAGGGACACATACTTCCTAAGAATAGCTAAATGAAATGCTCAAGAATTTCAACAATTACGATTCGGTTTCAGCTTCCTTACAAAATATGAATGGATAATTATCTACAGCAGCAAATACTTATTTCACTCATGGTCTTAGAGAAAATTAGCATAGTGAAAATATCATACATTTCTAAGATCCAAAGAGCGCAAAAGTTAATGGCAGCTTAAATAAACCTCTCATAAATACTCAGAACAAAAGAAACGATACTAGTTACAACTTTATCAACATTGCAGATTAATAAAAGCCTCACTAAGTTTAGCAATAAAAGTTTGGTAAAAGAATTACAAGCTAAGAAGTTTCACCCAAAAAGACAGTTGTAAATACAATGCTGTAACCAGATAATTTTAAAGAGTAAAATAGACCACCCTCCACTGCAAGTGTTCAGAGATATCAAGCTAAATCTTTGAACTCCAATCATCTGAATGATATAGTATTCAATGAAAATAAGAACATACTAAATGAACCTTAGACTTCTCATCTTACAAAGAGAAGCCCGCAGCGTTAGTTTATTGATTCAAGCGGTATCTAATGCTTACCTGGAAGCTATCAAAAATACATAAAAGATGTTAAACCAAGTGAAAGCACTCTAGCTACCTATAAGAAAGTATTCGAAGGCAACAATCAACTACCTTAAGGAAGTGGTGACCCTAGCTATGGATGTAATATTATGAAAAGGAGTGCTTCAAATGTCAAACTTAGGTCAGGCATTTAAAACTTCTATTCTGTTCAATGTTCAGAACCGTAAATTCTAACATCAAATAAGAGCTAATAAAACTTGAAAAATTTGAAGCCTAACAATTAACCTGCTCGCTAACCGTTAAGAATGTTTGATTCTTCGAAGCCAATATAATCGAACAAAAACTGCTATAGAGATGTGTCACCAAACATTCAAACTTTTGGATCTCCCTCAATTCCAGGCCAGAGTGAATACTAAATCATTAAGGACCACAGACCAAAGACATCCGATTCTCAACAAAGATACAATTAGTTTTATAAGTCTAATGTCTCATTCTATTGATTATTTCTGAATTGATTTTATTGTTCTAATGAAGCCTACAAATATTAATAATTTGCAATCAAGTCTATATTTTTTAAATATGATAGCATAAAATAATTAAAAAGATTAATATTAAAATTAATATTGACTGAGAATAAATCATTTTTCCCCCAATAAATGAGCAATTAAAAAAATGAGAATATCATTATACCAGAGACAATGCAAGAAAATGGCGTATATAAAAACGAGATATTCTTATTCGACAAAGAGTTCGAGGTAGTGATTTCCAAACTGATCTATAATTTTAAAAAAACATAAATACTTGAGATCATAAAAATATAATGTGTAATTATAGACGGGCTCTTCGTTGAAGCCAGTTTGAAATACGGAGAAAGCTGGAAAATAGTGGAGAAGCCACCCACTATTCAAAGTCACACTGCTACCCAGACGATGAAGGTTTCTTCGTTTGGGCTCATCCCTTCGACTTTCATTTCATTTGCGAAAGCGTTTAAGGATGGTAATTTAGTTAGAGATTTAAACAATTTTAGGGTAAAAAATTTTATTTTTATTTATGAATTAACTGTTTTTACCATAAATTGAGACATGAAGTATTTCAAATAACAGATAAATGCAAATAAGCTTTAAGATTTTAAAATTTTTCAAGTACAAATCCTTAAAATAATAAACTAATTAAATATCATAATTTGTTATAATCTTCGACCTTCAACTAAATTAGCTTAATTTATATTACTATTTTGAATTAAAACTTAGTAGTTTAAAACTTTATAATTTCCTATATCTGATAGTTACAATAATGATAATAAATCTTTTATCAATACTGTGAGTTATAAATTCCTTCATTAAATAAATTAAATTTATTTTGAAATTTTAGTTCATATAGTGCATAACAAATATATTTGTGTCCTTTTTAAGAATTTATAATCGAAATGTGTTATAGTAAGAGAAAGGAGACTTTTTTAATTATATTTTAATTTTTCATTGTCAATCAAACATTGAGATAATATGAAACTAACTTATGTATTAAAATACTTTGCTTTTGATAAATAATTTACAGGACTTATTATTTTAATGATATCTCAATTTATTGATAATATAGAGAATAAATAATGGATGAATTAGACAGGCATCGATTTTGCATTTATGTAGGACTATAATTTTGAATTTATTGTTATTAAAATAATATATTTAATTTATAACCCTGGTCTTCTTCTTTCCAGTTTCCCTATATCTGTCATTAATATTGTTAAAACCGTTTATGGTGAGACCAATTTCTTCTCTCAGATGTATTTTTAAGTTGATATTTAATTCTAAAAAGTCAGTTATTTAGAAACTATTAGCAATTGGCATCATTGAAATATGTTAAATTTTCTTGATTGTCTTAAATGATTTATTGTTACTATTTTTGTGATAATTCAGTCATCATTTTGTCTGACATCTTTGGGATGATGAAACCATTCCCTTGCTTGAATACAAAGCAGATATCAACTTAATGAAATATCTGACTGCTCATGTTGTTTGAATAATAATTGTGTTTATATATCCACGGTAGCTTTTTAAATGATGCCATATTATCACCATAAGCATTAATCCTTATCTAACAGAAAATTTCGAATTAATTTTCCATCCAAACATGAGCTACATGCAGTCTTGTCATCAGCAACACTTTAACTGGTACTCATAACGTTATTAGGAAAAAAAGAATACACACTTTACGGTTGTTCATGCATGTCTGGTTAATGAATCAAAAGAACATGTGATCGAATTGGTAACAAATTTTAACTAAAAGAGTTGTACTGTAACTAAATCTATAATTGCTTATTCTTCCTTTGGGTTCACTGGAGTCAATGTAGTGATCTTAAATGTGGAGAATCTTCTTATCTTTCGGGTTACTTTTTACTCTTCAAATTACTAAATCAAATTGTCCATCATAAATACCTCTGCTGGTCATCTTATAAAATACATAAAACTATGACATTAAACTTTAGTTATAGTAACATTAAGTCAAATCATCCTTAGATTGAGAATCAAGCAATACTGTAGATATTCTGAACTTCAGACCTTTTTCGGTGTGTTCTTTATTTAGTATAGAGGGATTGTAAAACTGTTCCTCTTTTTACTGTTCCTTGTTAAAGTATATTGCTGGCACCCTAATTCTTTATTTTGTCTATAATTCAGAATAAGCATACAACAAAGACTGTTTTCGATTAAAAGACAAGTTAATTTAAGTAAATCCTTTGTAAAAATCCATTTAATATGTGTCCATCGCCTATATATCAAAAAATATTATTAGTAGGGGCAATCAACTGCGAAAAAGTAAAATGTTTTACCTTGCTCTTTTGAGGTACACAATTTTCCTTTAGGTTACCGTTTTTAAACGAAGTTACTAATTTTATCTGATTCCGGGCTATTTAAGACTTCTCGGGATAATCTTTTTCATAATAATACAATGAAATTCATCTACTTAACTGCCTTCTTACTTTTTGTGTGCTCTGTGCTGATTCAAGAGACTCAAGCTTAAGAACTACAATCTTTTATTATCAGTCCTAGATAATGTGATAGAAGATACAATTACTGTCCAAGATATGCCCCATACTGTTGTGCCGGTAGAAGATACTATTGCGCAAGTTATACTATTGCCGACGCTACCAATGACCCTTGCTATAGATGAACCTTGCTTAATTTTTAAATTGATTCATTATTATTTATTTCTAAATTTAGAATTTAACTTCTTAAAAGTCTAATTAAGCAACAAGGAACAGAAAATAAAAATTTCAAATACTTTTGTATTTAGATTACCATTTAAATAATAATTCAATTGAATTTAATATGAGGTATTAAGGAGTCTAGAAAATAACAATTGAATAGCTAATAAGAAAAAAGAAAAGAATTAAGAATTAGTTTATTTCAATTTTTTAAATATAGATTCATTTAACAGATATTTGTGTCATTTTAGTAAAATTTAAAACTTCGACTATTTTCAAGGCTGATTTAATTTCAGTTAATATTAGATTTTAATGTATATTATAATTCATTAAAAAAACTATTCCTAACACGCTCTATAGATCAAAAAAATACTAAATAAGTTCTTAAATTTTTAATAGAAAGTTTTATAGATGTTTATAAATTTTGACCTTTTAAAATTGAAGTAAATTGGGTGGAAAATTTCAATATATTTTTCATAATTAATTACAGATGGAAAAAGGTAAGAACCTTGATATTTCAATATTATTTAAACTTTTTAATTTAAACCTTGAGACCCTTAAATTCTTTCTATAATACATTAAATATAAAATTAAAAATAATAATTTGAAAAAATTAATTCATTTCAATTTTAACTAGAGAATTGGGAAGTAAAAATAATCAATATCTAGAATTCTTTTACGTTGTCAAATTAATTTTTAATACCTAAAAGTCAATTATATAATTTAGTAGTTTGATTGGATTTATATTTTAATTTTTTGCTAAAATATAAAGCATTATTTGGTAAATTTTTGTTCGGTGAATTTTAGATAATTTATATGAAATTTAAAATTCAAATATTAACAAAATTATAAAATATTGATTTGAGTTAATAAAATGATTTCGGATAGATTGGAACATCAAGATGTGATGAGAAGTATAAATGCTCCCAGAGACAATGCAAGGAAATTGTTTAATTTCTAAATACTTGAGATCATGAAAATATAATGTGTAATTATAGACGGGCTCTTCGTTGAAGCCAGTTTGAAATACGGAGAAAGCTGGAAAATAGTGGAGAAGCCACCCACTATTCAAAGTCACACTGCCTACCCAGACGATGAGGGTTTCTTCGTTTGGGCTCATCCCTTCGACTTTCATTTCATTTGCGAAAGCGTATAAGGATGGTAAGTTGTATTCAACGAAGAAAATAAAAGATTTTGAATATTATTAAATGATATCAGTTTATTTTGACAATTTTATAACACATCATAATGTAGGCCAAAATTGAATTTAAAAGTTTGGCGTTTAGATCAGTATGGTAAATTAGATAACATAGCCTACGGTATTATAAATCTTCCAAATGAAACGGGGTCATTTGATTTAGAATGCCCAACTTGGAGACCAATGAGTGGTTGGAGAGAGGAATCTTATAACTATTACCTAGGTGGTCCTCCTAAGCTAAAAAATTAAAACATACATACATAATTACTTCCTATTTTCAATTTAATTCTAAGTTAGAATTTTTATAAATTAAATATGTCTATTGAAATCATAAATCTCTAAAATCTGGTGACTCTTTAAATAAAGGTTTTATGAAAACAGATTCAATATACTTTTGTATTTAGTATCAATAGAGGAAATTGATAAGAATTAATAAATCTTGCCTTTTAGTAGCCATTCATTAAACTATATTTTTTTCTCTAATCTTTTTAAAACCATAAAAGCTAGTTAACTCAGATCCAATAGTGAGAGACTTGAATTAAAGAAGATTTCTGACATCTATGAGCTCTGGAAGTGTACATATTCACTGTGAAGTATTAATGAAATCCTTCAGAGATTCTTTCATTAGTGGAGATAAGTGAAGAAGCATTCGAAAAATATATAAAACTTAAGTGATTAAATATAAATATAAGAATGTAAAACTAAATTGTTTAAATTAAAATTTAAGTATTTATTAAACTGTAAAATTGCTATCTATATTATGTCGATATCATATCATAATTATTCATAGCTTTGAACCAAAACTTTTGTATGGTACGCT
This sequence comes from Oxytricha trifallax, assembly GCA_000711775.1. Taxonomy (NCBI): domain Eukaryota; phylum Ciliophora; class Spirotrichea; order Sporadotrichida; family Oxytrichidae; genus Oxytricha; species Oxytricha trifallax. The sequence continues at coordinate 22,143 of ARYC01018102.1, forward strand.
TTATTTTTTCTGTCTGACTTTAGTGTCAAAATTATTATAATTCGTGTTTATTTTAGTGTTTTCCTTTCCTTTTTCATTTAAAGTTTTTTATAACTATATCTTAGCAGTCTTTACTTATTAGTGAGGTTTTTGAATTGTAGCTTCTTTGCAGATGAAAGTTTATAGTTTACTGTTTTCACCACTTAAAACTGAGTAGTGCTTGGAGTGATCTGTCAGATTCTCGTTGTAAGCTTGAACTTAGGGGATATCATCATCTTCATCGGAACACTCATCAACATCTTCAGCCAAATCTCCAGCAATAAAATTGTTTTAGTAATAATAACAGATGTCTACAAATTAAAATTATTAGATTCAATTTTAGCAATAGCATGCTGCATAGCAGGTTATCTTGAATTTTTCTAATTTAGAGGTCCAATGATTTTTGATGGTTTATTTGGAGAAGACTGCTTGCGTTTTAATACTCCGCTTTCATAAGTAGTCCTACCCCCTTAACTCATGGATGCAGGAGATTACTTCTAAGAGTACAGATTAGTTTAGAGTGGCTGAGTTTTAGGAGGTTAAGTTGACTCTTTCTTCTAATGAAATCTATTGATAGATTTCAAAGGTTCTACTATATTAAAAGAAATGGAATTACTCTGATGATGTTTGGTAGTTTGAGGTACTTGCCTCACTGCCTAGGAAGTCTATTATTTAACTGACTGTAAACTTAATGTCAAGTCAATTGATCTCTTGAGTTGATTGCTTAAAATTGATCTTTTATTGTTTGGTACAGAAACTTTGAACATGCTTAAAGTAGAGTGTGCATTGCTATTTTAAGTTGCTGTTAACTTATTTGGTACTTAAATAGGAGTAATACTAGCAAAGCTCAACTATGATTTGCTTCCATTTTATGAGTTATTAATATTCAAAGTAGTACTATCCCCAACTCCTCTTCTACTTGTGCATAATCCATTTCCATACTTGTTATACGAGCTGTGATTGTTATTTGATAAATCTAAAAATCTCACATTTCTGGATATTGTAGAAATACATTTGAATTTGGAAAATTAATTATAATTAAATTAATAATAAATCAAAATCGTGGCAGTTAAAGTTGGCCAATTTAAACGATCTAGGGCTCATTCGATAGAGAATTCAAAATTAGCTGGACTTTACTATTGGCGGTACTATTTTATCGCATCCCTAGAGAGAGATAACTTCACTTTAATGTGAGGGCATAATTTATTGAATTTAGAGGTGTTTAATTAAAGTGAAGTTATCTCGCTCTGGGTATGCGATAAAATAGTACCGCCAATAGTAAAGTCCAGCTAATTTTGAATTCTCTATCGAATGAGCCCTAGATCTTTTAAATTGGACAACTTTAACTGCCACGATTTTGATTAATATTATATTTAATTATAATTAATTTTCCAAATTCAAATGTATTTCTACAATATTACTAATTAATCGATTTTGAGAGATATAATTAAAGGCTTAATTGCTTATAAAAGATATTGAAAATCATTCTAATTAGATTAGTTTCAGCTCGTTAATAGTTAAATATTCTATGAACATATAATTTATTGCTAACGTTATGTTCTTAGGCTTGGCTGTGTCCTATTCTACTTATGATCCTTTTTTGCTACGACTTATTTCTCTAGTCTTACTCATAGAAGTAAAATTCTAAGACTGCTAAGGATTGTGAAAAGATGTGCTTGTTCTTTCAATTTTAGTTCTCAACGATGGGTTTTATTAGAAAGAGAACAATTAAGTGTTTGGTCTAATATCTCTAGAGTTTGATCTTGATTTTCTGTTTATACCAGCCAACTCAGAAGGAGATCTGTTAGTAAATCTGTACATATCAATTCTGGTTTTTGCCAATCTATTATCATTTTATGATTGCATTACTACACTGAAATGTTTATGATGCTGTTGCTATAATGGTTGATAAGTTAATCTATCAATTGATTGAGCTAGTTGCCCTTAGTTTCCATGCCCAAACTTTTAGTTTAGAATCATGCTTAAAGTGTTGATTGGATTTTGATTAATTGAAGTTCTTGATTAACTTAAATTTTATGGCTACATTTTAACTTCATAGTTGTAATTAAAGCACAATTTCTGCAACTCAGAGTACTAATAATACTAACTATATCTTTCAATTATCCTATTGACTTTATAGCTTCAATAATCAAAAACGCAGAAATCACCATTTTAAGCATTGACAGTAGTTATAGAATAAGTAAAAATAATCTATTAAATTGCGAAATCATAAAAGAATCAATTAATTATTTTAATATCTATTAAGTTATTTGTTTGCTAGTTATTCTTATAAATTATTAATTAAATTAAAAATAATGAAGATCTATATTAAAAAAAGAGCCATTAAGGCTAAAAATAAATATTTCCTTATGGTAATATTGTTCAATATGATATTTAAATGTAAAAATGTACTATTTTTTATAATTGAACTTTCTATAATAAAATAGATAACTAACTTATCCATTTTAGATCAGTCAATAAATTATCAGACTCTATATTTTATGTTCTGAAGTTTTAAAAAAATTTGAGAATATATATATAAAATATTTTAAATAGACCTATGATGTACTAAAAAACAGTTATTTATGTATTTTAATATATTTCTTAATATAGATTATATGAAAATGTCGAATGATTGGTACTTTTAATTGTTCTTTTCTCAAAATCTGCAATTAATAATATTTTATCAAAATGAGTTTCCCCTTACACCAATTATTTTGATTGTATCCTTTTTGATAGTATTATCATTCAATAAATGCAAAATTTCATAGTAGTCATTTAGTTTATTATCAGTAAAATCTAAAACTTCAACATATGGCCATGTCTAATTGCTCTAGGTTAGGATATCATGCTATCATCAATAATCTAAGCTTGTCCAATCATGCCTAAGTTTTAATTTTTCAATAGTAAACTACTAATCAAGTGATGTGAAAGATAAATCTCCTAAAGCTATCTAAGCTGTGTTAGATCAATTATGTCAGTTATCATATTATGAGATAGATTTAAGAACTGTAAGTTAAAGCATTACTCTAAACCTTGTAGTGATTGAATTAAATTATGCGACATGTTAAGTATTAGTAATTGTTACGCTTATAGGGGGTGGAACATATAAATCCTACTGAAGAGGTTTTTGTTTAGGTTTACACCTCTCAAACAAGAATTTTACTCTCTTTTTATTTGTTAATTTGGCATCTATATTGAAGAAACACATCTCTAGTTTGTATAAACGATATCGTAAAAGTCAGTTTTTAGTTTATTCTCAGTAAGCATATCTTCTACATTTTTAAGTGGTTTTATGTTATAAGGGGATATTGGTGACTTATGAATGTTGTATCCTCCTTTAAACTAAGAGTTGAAAGCACTTTCGAAAGGTACTTTATATGAAAAAATTTTACTGCTTATTTCACTCACATTATTTGTTGAATTTTTCACTTTAAAAGCTGAGGAGGAGGAATCTCTACGATCTTGATTTCTAGTATCATCAAAGTTTTAAGACTGCTCTGTTGGGATGTTTATATATTGATAGTTAGTATTTGTATTTACAATCTTTGGTTAGTTCTTTGTATTAAATAAAGAATTTTAAAAACCATATTTTCATTGAATTTCATTTTTAGTGTAAAATATATTATATAGCAAGGTGTTGGGGTTTACATTCCTGAACTTGGTGTGAGATAAAAGCTACAATGCTAATTAGTATTTCCCAAAGTTTATTTGCTGTCATTTCTTTGTTTTGAAAGCATTTTCATAGAGGTCCTGTCTCCATTGTAATTTGACGATTAGTGCTCCTGTACATAGTAATTCTTATCTATGGTAAATTTTAATTAAAATTAATCAAGCAGAAATTTAGGTTGAGAATTTATAAAATTTCATATATAGTTTATCACTTTCAAGGCATTTATTAGGTTTTTCACTTTGTAGGATAGAATCCTTGAAATCAATTTTTTTAACAATTTAATCAACAGATGGAGATTCTTCATGTCTATTAGATTGCTGTTCTATTAAATTTTGTGAATGATTATTGTTTGTAGCATTTTCATGAACTTTTTTAATTCTGAGAGAAATATCCTTCTGATTCCAATATGGACTAATACAGGACTATGTCCATGTGAGTTATTGCTGGAATAATCTTTGATATCACTGTTTTTGTTATTAGAGTGTTGAGTATTTATCATTTAAGTAATTACGAAGTCATTTTCGTTCAGTAGAGAAGCCACTCCATTCCCACCCATTGACATTCTTTGACCACGTTTTTAAGCAGTCTGATTATTTCTTTTACTCTCCCTAACTATTTCTTCTCTGCAAATTTTAATTTATTGCTTTTTGCCACTGCTATTTTGGTGTGAAACTAAGCCTAAATCCCTGTCTATGGAAAGCAATTGCATTACAGATGGTTACCTTTAATTCATCAAGAATTCCTCATTAATGCCAGTTCCATAGATATCCTCTGAATGTTAACTAAGTCGTCTTATTCACTCATTTGAGGAAAATTACTTTATCCTAATTAATTTGGCTTTACTGTTTGGTAATTTGAATGATGAGAAGGCCTTGAGTGATGAGCTGAAATCAGTTTTTTATAAAATGTGAAATAAACTATATTAATATATTTTAAAGTTTATTTGAGAGGAACATGTCAATTACATCATCCCAAGATAGCTTAGTATGTCCATTGATAATTAAGAATCTCTTCAAGTTATATTCAACTTCATATATCGTAAACCCCTTTTCATTCCCGTGTTTGGATTGGTACTCTTCCCTATTTTACAATGGCAGTAAATTTTTAATCTGGGAAAGTGCCTCCAATAATTGATATATGTCCACATCATTCGAAGTGCTATTACTCATACTAGATTGTTGTAAATTTATTGATTAACCTGTCTGCATTGAGTTTAATTTATCAAAGAGCAGTTTCAGGTAGGTCATCCAATTCAAGCGACTCATCATGAGTTGGTCTTCGGCTTCCGCAGACATAAGAGTCTCGTATTGAGGATCAGACGATTCCATTTAAATTTAAATAAGCTTTAATATTGGCTATTTATTCTGGGATATTATTAATGAATTCTGCCTATTATTTTTATCTGCTTTTAAATTTTGAATAATAAACTGCTAATATCCCTCTTAACTTATTCCTATAAATAAACTTGCAATCATGATTTTCATATTTTATTTTCTTTATCATAAAGAAAACAAATGCCAGCAGTCAAGCTAACAGTCATAAATTTCAAGGTTTTCGCATCACTAAGAAAACCAATTTTAATCTGAGTACGCATCAATACAAAGCTATTAAAGTGTAAAATCTTAAAGTAATTAGCAATCTCTAACAAATAAATCAATAACTAGTTCAGATAATAAACTCATTAGCACTTCAATTGATATGAATGAGAATTATTTATACTAAAATTAAGTATATATTGCTGATGATATACTGTTAGTCCAAGAAACTAAATTAAAATTTATATTTATTATCACTTAAATGCATAGCTGTTAGGTAATTTATACTAATTATTATTTGTGAACTATCAGGAATATCAGAATTACAATCTTTTACTTTAATAACAGGATATTCCTGAGGAAAGCCCCTCAAAAGTTTTTTAAATTTAATCTGATTCATAAAATGATCATAATTTGGAATAAAACTAAGATCTATATCGTCAATACCTGAATACTGCTCAGTGCTAGGAATATAAGAATAGCTGCAATGATTACTAGGAATTTGAGTGAATACGAAAGTCTAAAATAGGTTCAATAATTTCTAATGACACCTGCATTATTATCAAAATATGATTAATAATTAAATAAAGGAATATACAATTTTATAAAGTAATAGTAGCATAGTGCAATCTCAAGGCACACCTAAATTCTAAGACAGCTTGATATAGAGAAATAATTTGAGGGAGAGATTCGAGCTAAATAAAAGAATGAAAGAAAACTGTACAAAGATTTTAAAACATAAATATTAGCAAAAATAGTGAATTATAATTTATAATGTAGTTAAGTTAAAAGTATTAACTCAAATTAAATTAAAATATTACAAAGTCTGTGATATATGACTCTAAATTTAGATAATAATGCTATTTATAGAATCAAAAAGGCATTGTAAGTAGTCATAATCAACATGATGAGACATATAATTTTTCTATTTTATATTAATTTTTATTTAAATGAGACAGCATACACAGGATTGAATCATCACTAATCTAAACTAACTCAAATTGAAATAAACTCAATTTGTTCAGATAATTCAAACAATCAAGAATCACAAAACTAATAATATCCTCCATAGTTTTACTAGGGAGGTATGCTCACATCTTCATCGTAATAGTAACAATAGCATTATTCACAGATACACTAAGCGCCTTATTTTAACCATTATTACTTAAATAAATGAAAGTACAAATAAAAATTCAATTTTTTTCTATAAATTGTTATATGTAATTAATCAATAATATGGGGGAGGAAGTATTTTTAGCAGTGGGCTGAACAGCGTAGTGCACTAAGATGAACCAAAATATATTAAAAACCTGCGCGGTGAACTTAATGTAGCTTTAAAAAAGAATATGGAATTAAGACTGAGATTAGAACAGATGGAGGAAGAGTAAGAAATCATCATACAAAATTCAGTGATAGAAATTGGAGAAGTTTTCTCACAGAAGATTAAAGAATCAAATCATACATAACAAATAGAGCAAGTTCTTAGTAGAGCTTATGAGGCATTAGATTAGCATAACAAGG